>JAWWEQ010010954.1:0-41910 GCA_035583055.1 Torymus tubicola | reverse complement strand
TATTCACTAATGTTTCGGTGGAGCAATTTTAACTAATCTTTAGTGGATTTTTCACTAATTCAACTTTAGAGAGTATAGCGTCTATTTGTGGGTATAAAATAAATTGAATTTTTTACATTGTTATCTCTCATATAAAGCATTTCGCGTAGACTAAACAAAAAAGTTGATTTTAATCACATTTTTAATCCATTTGCTTATAAAAGAAACAATAAATTATCCTCCTTTTCAGTGATTATATTATATTTTGTTAATTCTACAGAATCTTCGTGAACATAATATAATCTTCACAATTTTCGCACCTTCTCATACTGACTTTTTATACAACTTTTTTCTTTTTATCTTAATATTTTACTTATATTTTATTTTTTACTTTTAATTTCTACAATCTTGTCAGGTTTTTTAAAAACTGTTTTTTTTTAAATTAGCTCTTTTCTAAATTAAAAGATTTATTTTAAAATAATATTATACTCGGAGAATATTTATCTATATGATAAGTATTTTTTATGATCTAATACATCAATATATTAATAAGAAATAATAATTATTATTATTAACTTTTACGTCAATATCATATCGTTAATCGTTATAATACATATAAACGCCTAAAAACTATTCATCTTGCTTTCAGACGCATCAATTCGTTAATCTGGTCAAAAATTGTCCAAATTAGGTCAATTATATAAGGAATTTTTCTAAATCAAACATATAAATTTTTTTTTTAATCATACTTTCATACGAATTTGAAAGAAAAGTTCTCACTTGTTTCAATTTCTTTCAAATTATCCGAGAAACGAAATGCTTGCTTTATTTGACTTTATAAAACGCTGAAGTCGCTGAAAATTGAAGAAAGAAAATTGCATAAAAAGTAATGATCATTCTTCAACAATTAAAAACGATTTATAAAATATATATTTTACACATTTCGAACATACCGATGATTATTTAATCTTTTGGATAAGAGAAAATAGAGAGCTAAAAAAGTAGCTGAATAACGTCGGATTACATTGGTATTGTTCTCAGATTAAATAGTTATGATTTCAAGAAAAGACGTTTTAACCATTATTTATTAAACAAAGGTAAGAAAAGTCCAAAACTTGGCCTTATATAATAGAGCGTAATATTGTAACTTCTTCATATTTCTTATAGATCCAAAAATATAGTCTATAATTTCAGCCGCATTCATAATCTGGATCGGTGACTCTTTCTTTGCTAGAAAAATTCATTTGCATTAAAATGACGAGAAGCTATACTTTTTATACGAAAAGGTACGGCTGGTGCACTCAATAGAAACTCTAGAAGATTTCAACCTCACTCAATATGGAACTGTTGCGCAGTAGGACACTTTAAGTACAATGCCGCGGACATTGTGAAAAAAAAGAAAAACAGGTTTACTTAAATTCCACGGTCAGTATGAAATAAGCATAGTATTGTAACTGAGGCACTTCAACTAATGTTGTAATTTTCTTATGTTATAAAGTTAATTTTATGCATTTGAAAACTTCGCTTGTGTCGAAACAAAGATTTTCAATATTTGGTAATTTTCTCATACAATTATATCCATGTTCGCATATAATTTTAAATAATAATAAATAATTTGAAAATTAGCTTTACACAAAAGAAATGCTTAAAATAGTACATAAATGATATTTTAATATATAACAAATCTGCAGAGAAAATAAATAATATATCGTTCATTAAACACAGCAATACTTTTCTTCATATACTTCCGCAACATTGGCTACTTTTTACTTACTGCTAAATTGTTGATAAAAATGTTTAACTTCGTATCAAAGATTGGAGATTAGCAGTGTAAACATAAATTCGTTTTATCGCGCTTTAAACCTGCGTGTATGTTTATGATTCCACTCTGGCAAGGTGCTTATAAAATAATGTACCGGTGAAACCGCTATAGTTGTGATAGTGATAGTGGTAAGTAGTGATAAATTAAATATATGAAACATCGTTTTGGTATGTAATACGATAAAATTGCGAATTTAAAGGAAATCTGCTATATGAAGTAACAAAAACTTTCATTTGACGATTTATATATTAAATTTAATATGTCATTCAATCGACGTATACTCTATTAGTATTTCCGTTCATTAGTTTTCTTGTATGTACGTGTCAATTATGAATCATTTAATTGTGAATGAACTGTAAAGTAATGCGAACTCAACTACAGCGTGTATATAAATATAATCAAATTAAAGAATTACTTGACGATTGCTTAAGTATATAACTACAGATTTTCTATACATATATATTCTAGATTTTTTATTAAATAAAAGTTGACCAATATTATATAAATAAATGTTGAAAATCTATTTTCAAAATATACTTCCGCCAACCCAATCAGCTATAAACCGTAACAATCCAAAATTTTAAAAGCAAACACACGCACATACACAATCTTACTTCTATAATCTAACGGTTTCCACAGGTTCACTATCGATCGCCTAGCATTCCAATGCTCCTACACTACATATTACACTTCACGAGAGGACAAAAAAGAACACAAATATATTCTCTAACCCGATTATACCAATTTTCCCTTTTCTTTCAAATCAGCAAAAAAAAAAGAGATGCATTCCACCTCTCCCACGCCTATATATATACACCCATAGCGCTCAATCAACGCTAACAGCCCCATTACCCCGGTAATCACAACGTATCGTCGTCGTCGTCGAGCCTCCCCTGCTAGTTCACCCCATCAGCTAACCGTGTATATATACACCCGAAAAAAAGCATCTCTCCCTCCGCTCGATAACATAGCATATAGCTGAGCAAATACGCAGCATACTCTATACATACTACTACTATATACAAGTGCGCACACGGCAGCGCAGCAGGCAACAGTATAGGTAAATGGCCCCAACAACGGTAGCGGCACGCGCCGCAAGATGCCGCCATTCGTACCGGGTGATGGTATGTTGCTCCGGTTATATATATCGTGTATATATATATGTATTATACTGGCACTGGCGCGCGCTTCATCTTACGCATTGCGAGGCTTTTAAAAAGCCGCTCGCCCGTTATCTCGCTCCAGAACAGAGAGAGAGGGGGGGGGGGGGGAGATAGATAAGGAGAGGCCGAACCGGCCGAAGGAGAAAGATCAGCGAGGAAAGAGGAGGATGGCTAAGGTATATGATAGAAGAACCGAGACATATAGTTGCACGGCATCAGCAGCGTATATATATAAACGGCAGCGGTTGTATAGCTGCCGCAAGCCGAAAGTGAGGTTATGTAACTATCCGTCTGACGGAGAGACCGACGGCTGATATATAGAGGGGGGCAAAGAGAGAGAGAGGATGAATGAGGGGTCGTCGTCATGACGTCACCGAGTAAGTATACGTCGACGTTTATACCCGGCGTTATACGAAGAGAGTAAAGTTCATATATATATGCTATACAGAGCAAAATCCAGAACATGCAGCGAAGGGACGTTACTAAACTCTAGTATAGCTTTTTCCGGAAACCCGATCTTTCAATTCAACCAGGCGTGTATATTATATTATACTTGTATATATAGGTGGCTACATCCTCTCTTCCCTATATTATATAGTACCCGAGCTATTGCTACTGCGGCCGAAACATATATATCTGCTCACACACATATAGAACACACAGTTACATAGTGTCGTGCGGAGAGCGCGTCCAACTACCTGTTGTGACGTCCGTTCTTTCTCTGTCTCTCTTGCTCTTCTTCCCCCACCCCAAGGTAGCGCTTCTCTTCGCACACACGCGCTACCGGAAGCGCGTCCTTCCACTGGCCGAATTCAAAATCGAAAGTATCCCCTGTGCGCGCGCGCGCGCCTTCCTTCGAACCACATTTTTATATGTATACCTATATACATATATATTTGAACCGCGCACACGCACATCTTTTCTCTCTTCCGATCTTTCTTGTATATATATATAAGGTACATAAAAAAGCCGAAAGCCTATATTATATACCTCTTACACACATGCATATATACACACTGGCACTATACACATCGGCCGAAAAAAGAGATCGGAAAGGTGAGCGAGCGAGCGAACGTGTAGTAGTATAGTAGCAATAACGTTGAGTGAGCGCAAGAGAGAGAGAGAGAGAGAGGTGGGGAAGGGGGAGGGAGGGGGGCGACGACCGAAGGGTGGGCGTCACAAGAGAGGGGGCAACAGCACAGCAGCAGCAGCAGCAAAGCAGTTGAGTGTACAAGCATGAGTGAGAGCGAGCGAGAGAGGGAGAGAACAAGTTCCCCCGCTCCTTTGCTCCGATGGACTGTATGTTGTGTAGTATACATATATATATGTATATAGTATATAGTATATACGGGCCCCGTGCGGCGGACACACGACGACGGGCAACGACGACTATACGACGACGACGACGACGAACGACTATACGGTGAAGTAGGAGGAGGAGAGTGAGAGAGAGAGACGCACGCGCTGGCTCGAGAGAGAGCGAGAGAGTTTAGTCTGGCGCGCGCTATCGCGTTCGTTGCGCGCAGCAGCAGCAGCACGCAGGCAGTACAGTATACGCACGCAGTATATACGGTGTCGCCGCGTGGGTTATACATACATTTACAGCGCGCGCGCGTCGTCGCCGTCGCCTGCGCTGCTGTCGTTTATATATGTATATATAGACACGGCGCGTGTGTGTATATACCAGTAGTTATAACCACTCGGTGTATATCTCACCTGTGGAGTGTGTTAAGCTTTTGGATAACAAGTGTATATAATAACACCCGTGAATTGTGTGTATTAGTGAAAAAAGACGTGTGGACAATACATATATATGTAGATAAGTGTGAGCTAATAGTGAAACATTGACTTGCAGGTTGTTTATGCATATATAGTGGTGACGAAGAAGAAGCAGAAGAAGAGGGACAGTGAATTCTGGGAGTAAGAGAGGGAAAGCGTATACGAACGGACTCAACAAGTTGCGCACGCTGCCGTGCGAGTGAGAGAGAGAGGGAGAAGAGTAGCAGCAGCAGTAGAGCGGATTGGAGAGATGCGACTGACGCTCAGATGAGAGTAGGATGCGAGTGCGCCGGCAGCAGACCGAAGCGTCGTCATTCTCGTCGTCGCTGTCGACGGGAACAGTGACAGCTAAGCTAGAGCATATCTGACGCACAGTCCATCCGTCTTAACCGGCAACTTTAGATTTTTATATATATTTATATATTTATTTTTTATATATAAAATAAGTCGGTATCGCGAGCGAAGCGCGCTCAGCGACCGCGCATCGCCACTGAGCTGGCTTACTCTGCTGTGGATTACGGCGGCTGCATGGAGGCAGGTGGGTTGCTGCCCCGCCAGCCCCCTGGCCCAGCCCAGCAGCAGCAGCAACAACAACAACAAGTACTGCAGCAGCAACAGCAGCAGCAGCAGCAACAAAATCACATAAACTTAGCTGGGCTGCAGCAAAGGCAACAACAATCGCCGGTACATCAGGACCTTAACGCTCTGGTCCATCAACAACATCAACAACAACAGCATCTCCAACATCTACAGCAACAGCAGCAGCTGCAAGGACAGCTACAGCAGCAGCAGCAACAATTACAGCAGCAGCAGCAACAACAACAACAACAAATGGGCCAAGCACCGGGTATGGGTGAGGTGCTGCCACCGAAACGGCAAGCGGTGGTTGACCGGCTACGTCGAAGAATCGAGCTTTATAGACGCCGGCAAACTGACCTTGTGCCTAAGTTCGATCAGACTTTTCATGGTTTTTGTGAACAAAATATACAAGATACTTTAGTGCTTAAACAAAGGTTCCTGGACAGTAAAGCCAAGAGGCAAGCGAAGAAAACTGACAAGAAGCAGAACGATGCTACGGGAACCGGTGGACCAAATGCCGGTGGACCTGGTGGACAGCCTGGCGTTGGATTATCCAGTATACATGTGGTGAGTCAGATTTTACATTTTTTTGGGGGGTTTTATCGTTGGTACGTTTAGTTTATCTAAAGGTATAGGAGGGTATAGAGATAAGACGCTGAAATCGGTTGCGCGTATAGTCATCATGAGGCGTCAGCATTTGTTTTCGACATACCGGTAACGAAACGGTCGGAAAGAACCGTCAAGGTACGCGTGATTCATATATACACCGATGTTTGTTAGTGGTGGTGTGTTTAGATGCGTAATTTTAAGGGTTCCCGACGACGAGTTGGTCGAAAAACGACGCTTACTCCGATTTACGTTTCGGAGTATTTGACGAATTTACTGATGATTTATGACTTGAGACCTTTTTCCTGCGGCCCTATTTATGACTTAAAATCGTCCTCAAAATCAGGTATACGTATAATATCTACCGATCATGTGTTGTCTTTCGTTTAACCTGAACTTAAAAGTTAGAGTTTATATTTTGACTAATTTTATCCCTACTTAACTTCAAGCTTTCAATACTCTTACACCACAAGGCGAAAAAAAACAATGACCTTGCTAAAATCAGGTTAAACTTGTAAGGCGAATATCTCGAAACCTTACCTATACCGAAATATATATTCGCCCTGTAGATACCTTTCACTTAGCGTAGCCAAAATTCTTAACCCGCAGCGCTAAACCTTACTTCTAAACCCATCAATTCGAGGGTAAGCTGGTATAATCTCGTACCTCGCTGCGTATAGAGGTACTTCTCCTAAACACTCTTTCAAACCCCTCACCAAAAGAAAGCGCGTGTATATACACCAGCAACAGCAGCAGCAGCGTACTTTCTTCCTCTCTCACCCACATATAGATATACATATACCGCATGGTCTTCTTTTCTTTGATCCAAAGCATGGCCCCACAGAGGAACATAACAGAACACAAAACCATCGTAAGGAGGCCCCACCACCGCACGATTACACGCTCATCTGGCCTCGCTCTCGCGTAAATAGGCCGAAAGAGAGACGTTATATACACACACATATATATCTATATATACATATGATACTTCTTATACACTTCGTTCGCGGGAAAGCGTGCGCACGTTTCATTCAATTCTTTCTCTCCCTCTCTCTCGCGATATGTCGTGGGAAAAATCGGGGAAAAAAGAGAGCTCGCGCAGTGCACGCGCGTGGTGCACGTATATTATTTACGTATATACCAGAGGCGGCGGGCACACAGGTACGTACGTACTTACGTACTCTCCTTTATTTTCAATACATATAGAAAGAGAGAGAGAGAGAGAGTGGGAGGTGCAAGGCTGCGTCAGAGCCACGAGCCGTACGTCAGCCGGCTTGAGCGAGCGCGCGCGCGTGTGTGCGATTGATCGAAAGGAGTGGGTGGTTGGTTGGATAGGTGCGCGCACTCTAATATATATATATAAAGAGTGAGAGATACACACGTGTAGGTTGGCTTGATTGAGAGGTGTCGTGTGTGCGCGGTGAGCTCGATGGGAGGGAAATATGAAAATTTACGTAAGGAGAAAGAGAGAGAGGGAGGGAAAGAGGTATAGAGTGGAATGGAGAGGAGCAAGTGGTAGTGTACAGAGTATGGTGCTCTCTCTCTCTCGTGGTCTCGGGGCAGGGATAGGTTGTGTGTAACGGTTTATGTAATTGCGCGGAAAGAAAGGTTGTGGCGCGCATTAAAAGGCGAGGCGATCTTTTGTGATCGTAGCTAAGAGAGAGAGAGAGAGAAATTTACTCTGAGCTTGTATATACTTTCGACATTCTTTTTGCTCCATTATTATGTCCGGTGTACTTTCTGTTCTGTCTCTCTGTGTATATATATATAAATATTATATATAATATTGGAAATTAAAGTTTTTTCGCTAATATAATTTTTATTGGATATTTATTAGTGTAATGGTTGAACAACAGTTTTTTGCGAATTAATTTAACTAATTATATTTTATTATGCGATATAATAATCAACTTTATTACATAAAATCATCTCACGCGCTAATGACACACAACAAAAAGCAACAAATCAAGTTGTCCTTATATATATATACATAATTGCTATACCTGTACAAACATCGTTTCAGACCCAAAACCGGCAACTACCGGAAAATAGGCTTTAAGCGACGGCAATTAAGGGTCGCCACTAAGGGAAAGTACCCATTATTCACAGCCGTCGGTGGAAAATTAATTTTTCCCAATACTCCGCAAACTTACCTACCTACCTACCTACCTACCTATACACCACGTGTGACCTTCTATCTATATACCCACATTTTTCGCCAGCATATACTATCCCTTAGCACGCGCGTGCTTATATATAGTACCGCCTGCCAAAATTTTCCTGGGGAAACCCCCCCGAGAGTGGCAATATTTATACCCTTGTGTCTGTGTAAAATCAGCATCTTCTGTGTCCGCCTATTCCTTAACGATCGTAAAGGCCCTCTCTTAAAGCAATAAAACCCTTGTGTGTGTGTGTGTGTCTCCTTCTCTCTTCAACTATACGTGCCTTTTGCTTCAGGCTTATATAGATATATAGAGAGAGAGAGAGACACTCTCTCGTGTGCGAGACGACGACGGTGTGGACTTTCTTCCTTGGAGCGCTTTTAAAATCGCTCGTCGTCTCGTTGCTGCTCGCGCGCGTGTGCATCGTTGCTGCTGCTGTTGCTGCTTGCTGCTGGCGCACACCCGCGCAAGCAAGCAAGTAAGCGAGTGCGAGAGCGCGCGCTGTTGCCACCTCTTCGCGAGTGTGGTGAGCGCAAGCGAGTGCTATCCCTCTCTCTTTTCGGCTCCAGCTGAGAGCACTAATCAGTGATTCTCAATCGCTTTTCTCTCTCTCTCTCACTCTCTATATACACATATACATATAGCGATAGGATACACCATGCGGCGCTCTCCGATAGAGTTTAGTCTAGCTTTTCTTATATATGAGGAGGAAGAGAAGGGGGAGGAGGAGGAAGAGGTTGCTGAACGAGGTGCAAAGGGTGGTTAGGATACGGTTTTTTCTTGTACTATAGGGTTATACCGTTAAAGTACGTGTGTATATATGTATATGTATAATGCGAGGATATAGTTTAGAAGTGATTTATCACTGTGACTGAGCCATTTTCAAGGGCCACCGTGTATATACATGTACAGACACTTTCCTTAAGATTTGGGTCGCTTTTACGAAATTTCTAAATAGAGCAAAATAGCATTTCCGCACTGTCGACGGCACGCTTATAGGCCAGATTCGAAAGTAGTCTCTAATGAGCAGTCGATGCGTACTTTAGAAAGTTATAAAATTGATTTTTCTTTCCATTTTTTTTTCTGGTCTTTCTTTCATTTTCTATATCTTTGATACATTCTTGCGGAGCAAGTGTGTATATATAAACACGCGGTCGGACCTACTAATCTTCCGGGATGTATGTTAATGCAAAAGCAGCGACAGTAACGTCTTCATTAATAAATTATTTCAGTATACCGGTATATAGAGAAAAAACGACGACGAAATTTTCTCCGACCAGTTTTTAAATATATCCACAAAAAAATATAGACTTGATGCTTCCTTAAATCCTACAAGCCAATATAATTATATTAATTTCAAACAACACCTCGCGCGCGCACCACTATGCCGGCAAAAATTTTTCCACTCTCTTTTTTTCCCCCAACAACGACTATACCACCAACAACGCCCGTTCCGCACTTGTCCCTTCGAGCCGTTACACGCACACACCGCCCCCCGAAAAAAAAAAATCTCGCAACCATAACCAACTGTTAACCGGCATATATACATATACTCTCTTTTCTCTATCCGGCCCCAACGGCACCGCTACCCCCGTCGTCGTCGTCGTCGTCACGCGCACCGCTTTCTCTCTCTCTCTCTCCCCCTCGCAAGTATAGTTTCCGGCTTGTATATAAGAGCGTGCTGCTGCCGCGCGTGCGCCTGCGCGCCCCCACCTTATCACAGTCGCGCGAACGGCTCGCGCGCGCGCGCTTGCACGCACGCGTCGACCGTATATATATGACGTCGGTCCACTGGCATGCGCCCTATGTCTGTGTATATATATATGTATACATACATATGTGCGGGATGATGCGTCAGAAAGAGAGGGAGGGAGAAAAAGAGAGAGAGAGAGCTTTAGTCGAGCTACGATGCTGTAGCTGTGAGGAGCAGCAGCAGCAGTAACATCCCCCTTTCTTCTATCCCTTGATGCTCACTTCTTCGAGGGTGCGAGATGAAAAGGTTGTTGAATATAAGCACGATGAAATGACTATGATGGCTGCTGCTGTTGTTAAAGTGAATGAGGGGAAATGGGCTTTTTAGAACTAACGTTTTGGTGTATGTAGTGCTTAGATTTTTTTTCTTTCCTTGCAGGCGGGAAATTTGAATCTTAGAATGAAAAAACAAATGTTTTTGTAATAGATGTATATAGTAATAGTCGTACACGTATTTTCTCATTTTACTTTATTATAAAGCACGATAGGATGAGTAAGACAAAAGAAAAGGAGTCACGAGAATCAAATCGTTTATAGATAATGCGTAAAAGTATATATTTTATATCAGATTTCGTTATTTCATCGTGAGTGAGTTATAAAGTTTTCCTGTTTGCCTTTTTATTGCCCCCACTTTTAACAATTCTCGGCAATATATATTATATTTTCGTTATAATTTTTATCATTAACAATATTATTTTCATAACTACTTCCCTCTTCCTCTGCCCTCCTCAAAGTGTAAAAATATTTACGCTCAAGTTATACATATACTTACGTGAAACAATTACGCACACCGCTACTTTCACGATTGCGCAAGCGCTGCACCATTATACGCTGAAAGCTACACAGTATATATATCTATAAGTATATTTTTTCTTAAAAACTACACTTCCCTGTCTGCACTCTAAACTTCACGATAAATCTCCCGTGATATAGGAGAAATTGAAAGGGACGTGAAAAATAACAACAGCGAGCTTTAACAATTTGTTTGCTCGATATGTATATAGCCCGTTGTGATTGTCTCTTTTATATGATGAACAATAGCGATTTCATGTTATTATATGCACAGTGATACAAAGTGCTTATAGAATTCAGAGTTCATTAAACTCCTGATGATAATATCCTAAAAATCCATGGAAAAAAATTCTAATACGCGAGAGAAGTATTGATTCCGACATGTTTATTTAACATTCACACTCACACATATGTATATACGCGAGCAGTCGGTTATCGCGTACTTTCGTAAACTTGGATTTTTCTTTGTCGCTCGCGTCACCATGAGTCACTGTATTGTGACACGGCTATGTTTTCTGTGAAAATTCTATACTACATAAGTATATATATGTATATATATCTGTGTAACGATAACAACGAGCGAAAAAAAGTGAAGAGTAGAGAGAATTTCAAGAACCGCCTACGCCTGTCGATGCACGATTACATTTTGATTCTTCGAATTAACGCCATTATATATATATATATACGAGTATAGTCGCTACTCGTGTGGCAAGAATCGAATAACATTGTAATTGCGCGTGCTCTCCTGGCGCGTGTGATACGATAAAAAGTGCACAGGTAGCGCATCAACCGGCAGATGCCCAACGGGGAAACTTTATAATCGCGAGTTCTCTTAATTTTTGGCCGCACGTTATCGCTTTCTATATACATGAGGATATAATAAAAATGCGAGACCAGCAATATAACGATAACTTGCGCGCGTTTCGTCGTGTACATATATAATACTAATTGCGACGTGTGATTGATACCATTACAGTGTAATAATACTATACTTAGGTTTAAAAGAAAAGGTGTGAATATATACGGGGAACCATGGTTTTCGGGTACACCTGACTTGGCAAGCGTTTAAAGCACTGTGTTTTCCGAAAGATTGTAATCTCGAAAAAAGAAAAAACATTCCCATCGCGCATATATACACACACACGCAGCTGTCTACCTGATGTGACAGTGTCGACTTGGATCGGAGCTCATGCTGTCCAGTCGACTGGAACAATGCAGTATCTCTGATATACATATACATATATATTTTTCGACCTTGATTACTCGCGCACGTATCTCGTTCTCTCTCTCGCATCCATTAAATTCGAGATTTCGTCTCTATATACAAACCACTCCGAACCCCGCGAATAGCAACAGCTACAATTATATTCGTATAAAGAAAACCGGAAAAGCGTTAATTGTTGAAGCTCATTTTCTCATACATTACACGTATATAGGTGTGGGTCAATTCACTTATTATAACGTGAAAAGGTGTGCTTATATTATACGCCGAAACTACACGTATAGGCACAGTTTGGCAGTGGTCAAGGAAAATCCGAAGGCCTTGAAGTGATGTGTTTTTCGGGCGCGGAAGGTCGCACGCGCCGATTCTCCACGTGTTCACACATCTATATCTTCTATATATATACTTTGATGTCTATGTATATATATATAAATATACACATACACACACGTATGTATAAAAATTATTATTTTTTAATGAAGCTTATACTACTACAACAACAACAGAGCGGCGAGTAAACATGCGCGTTAAACTGGCTGTTAAGGTTGACTCGTGCGCGCGCGTTCGCGATACAAATGAGTCCTTTGGTGATTTAAAGTTATTGCTCGTTATATAGGCGCGCGGTGTGCTGTTGCTGCGCGCAAGGGAAATCCCGTCGTACGCGCGGTGGTGCGCGCAGGTTTGTTTATGGGCTGCGTTATATATTGTTTGGGTCGAAAGAGAGAAAGAGAGAGAGAGAAAAAAGAACACAAAGTAAATGTAGTGGAAGGTTCTCGCGAAGATTTATTTATTAATTATAAACGAATGCAATGGTTGGTGAACGTAAAAATTTACCGTTGTTGTGTGTTATATGGGGGGGTTTACGTAGAAAAAATTGTTGTTTACGATGTTCAAAAATTTCCTGGATTATACGCGTATCAAAATTATAAATTCCCCGTCCAACGGTGGAGTACCCTAAACTAACCCTATCAAAGCTTTCCTAAGCATCAGTTGTCCAGACCAACCCATCGCTATCATCGTCATCCCTCTCAAAACCCAAAGATCACTTTATATATATATAATATACATATACACATCTGCGTGTCCGGCGCGCGGAACAGCGATAAACGCCGACGACTCTCCTTGGCCCGCTTTTAATTATTCGCGCCGCCGTCACTATATACTACTTATACCGTCGTCGTCGTCTTTTTTTTTCTCTCGTTCGAGGTCTTGCACAGAGCGACAATTGCGCGTTTCCTCGCGATTAAAAATTGAGAGAATCCGCGCGCGGTTTGAGTTAATTATTACGCGCGGTTTTCAACGAGACAGTTTCGTATATATATATATAGAGTTGGATGATTAATTAATGAGAGATATGGGGTGTGCGGTGGAGGAAAAGTTTCGGAGTTGAGTGCTTCGGCTATATGGTGTAATTTGTTATGCTGGGAGGTAATTGTGATATTTAACTTGGTTTAATGAACGAGTATGTGCAAGTGTGTGTGTGTGGTATAATAATATTAATTTTTAGCTGGTATAACGATGATCGTTTACGTATGAGTATATATATAAGTAAAACTTGATGAGTGTAGGTTAGTGTAATGGTGATTTGAAGAAGCGTTAAAAATAGAGCGAGATTCGTAAGAGAGATTAAATTGCGCGTATTTTAAGCGTTTACTGATGATTTTTTTTTAATTATGCAATATTCAATACCGTACTATAAGAGCTCGGATAAGTGCGTTTTTTTGCTATACACAGATTATATAAATTTTACGGAGCAACTTGTATTGTTTCAGTGAAAAATCAACTTACGATATATTTTACAAGGACATTTTCTTCGATATATATCGTCGAAAATATTAGTCTCTCGATTGTACATATAGTATAACAGAGTGACGTGTGCGCGTTACAAGTTACAAACTCGTTTAACTATATTTATCGTCGATTTTTCTTTTTGCGACCATATAACCATATACAAGTACCAAGCAAAAAATATACAACTTAGAATTATCTGTAATTCTCTCTCAGCTTCTTGTTCATATATATTTTTCCTCTTCAATAACAGAAATCGCCACGCGAACATACTCGACGCTTTATTAATATATTTGAAAAGTGTCTAAAATATTAGTTCTTTTTTTGTTACCAATTCATTAATCGCATATATCGTACGATGATAATTAACGATGTTTTGGGGATCCCAAGAGATACACAGCCGGGCGATAATATCGATAGCTAAAACTGGATATTATACTACAACGCTGTTGCTGCGTGCAGCATATATGTATATATATACGTTTTGGAAACTAATCTAAAGTAGATAATTTTTTTACAAACAGAAACACGTCCGCGCGTGTTTGTCATTTGCATATTATAACCTTTAATTGAGTGTAGAACGACTTTTAAAGTCAGTAAAACCGTAAAGTGAAATGTATACAATCTGTATAAAAACCGGTCACTTTCCCGATTTATTTTATGAGAATAAACGACAACGCAGCAGTATATATAATAAAATTATTTCACATATACATTTCCTTGTATATATCTACGGTACATCTTCATTCTTTTTTTTTCAAATTTTAAGAAGCATCCAAGTACCTCACATCTATATATATATATATAGTTTTCTCTACGACACGAAACGAAAAAGAAAAAGGAAAAAATAAAATTATCGACACCGCGAACCAATAGCCTCGTTATATAAATATCTAACGAAAAACGTGTAAGTATATTCGATTGAAGGTCACGCAAACTTTTATCTCGAATATAAAGGCAAACATAATTTTCACGAAAGAATTCGGTAAAGTTCCATCACCCGTGTGTGTCGCGGCTCGTTCAATTATATATAAGTATAATACGCATTTATTACCCACGCACATACTTTTCTTATACTACCACCACCACCGTCGTTGTCATCGTCTTCCGCGAGGAAAAATTTGCGGTTTTCCAGCTTAACGCTTTATAACTCGCTCATAACATAATACATATATTATATACACTCGTCGTCGTCGTCGTCGTTCAGTCGCGCGATCGAAAAATCCACTTGTTGCGCAAAAATTTTTCCGCGTCAAGCGTCGTACACATATACGCACACGTATCGGTAGCGTTTCGATATATTTTATATATACATATAAATGCACACACATACATATACACACGTATGTATATATATATATCGAGCATCTTTGCTACAAATCGCTACGCTACCGTTATCTAACGCTCGTCGGCGGCAGCGGCGTACCGCAAATTCTTTGTCTCTCTCTCTATACATATACGTATTCCGCGGCTGAATTGCAGATGCAGCAATGCGAAAGTTCGAAGTGGAAATTCGACCGATCGATCGATCGCGCGTTTTACTTTTTTTACCTTATATATACTCGTTCTGTCCGCGAGTGGGGGATACAAGTGTATATCTGCATATATATCGTAAATACGGAAGCCTCTGCGCCGCACAAGGAGAGATGACCGCGCTTGAAACAAAAGAAACTGTTATGAGCCAGTTTTTCAATGCTATGTGTGTGTGTGTGTATATCGCGAGCAGCGCATTCTCTCTCTCTCTCTCTTGCCTTGGCATGGAAACGGATTTTTATGGAAGTGTTGTGTTTTTTTTTCTCCCTTTCGTTGGTGTCGCGAGAGGCGATGCCTTGGAATTGATGTGTATATATATGCGAGTATGATGAGCACTGGTTATACACACGAGTGTAATCTCTATATAGCACTTTGTACAGTACAATTATATTTCCCTAGATGTTTGTTGAAGAATAATGATTTCAGATGGTGTGTGTATATATACCAAATGAGCTTGAGAAGTGGATTACAGATATATGTGTATATATAGGAGCCGGTTGGAATCAGCTGACGATGAGTCTCATTAATTTTATTTCCATATAACGAGCGCAGACACGTCGTTTCTATGCGTATATATGGTCGTATACAGACATGAACAGAGTTTCTGTAGTTTTGCAGAACGTTATTATAAATTACTTTTTTTTCTAATTAACCTATAAACACCAACGGAAAACTTCCTCACAATCCGTAACAACTTCAATCATCACAGAAACAATATATCCGAGTTGAATTAATATACATATATACATTCGCGCAGTCTACACTCGTTACATCACATTTGCGTACCACCACTACTATTATGTATATACATACATATACGTACAGGGCATCACGTGCAAATGCGAAATTGCCTCCGCCTAAGCGCACAGCAGCAGCAGCAGCCGTCGCCGTTCAATCGTCCCGCACCTTTCATATTCGCGAAGGTTACGCGCGTGTCGCGCCGCGAGAAAGAGAGGGAGGGAAACGGTTGACCTGGTCCTGCGCGCGCGCGAGCGCAATGAGGCTGCGTCAGGCTGTGTGTTCCTGCTCCGCTATATGTGTGTTGTTTATATATACATGCGAGCGTATGTATATAGAAGTGTCGAAGAGGAATGGATGGCGATGTTTATAGAAGGGTTTTAATGTATATGTAATCGATCGATGATCGGTTTATAACTGTTGTTTTTCGATATATTATATATACGATTTATGTTATATATCAATCGGGGTAACGTTTAACGTTACGCAGAGAGACTTGATTTGTCCGATTTATCCAACCGCGGCGAGATTGAGCGGTTATTAAATAATGCAAAATTTTACGTAATCATCCGTGTACGCACACCTATATATATATAGGAGTATTATACATGTCGATCACTCAAGCGAATCATTCTAATATACTACAATATATAAAGAAACGAGACCGCTGGTACCATAGTACAGTAGTGTTTTTTTCTTCCTTTCTTCAAAAAATTTCACAAACCCATCGTAGAGGCACGCGCGCATCATCATCATCATCGCCTTCTATTACTCGTCGACCTAGAACAACTGCTCTCACTCCCTCTCTCTTATATACACGTATATATACACGCACCGTTAACATGGAAACTACTTACTTGCGCGGGTATATTAAAAACTGGTCCCGTCGCGCCTCTCACGCATCTCGTCGCGGCTATATACTCTCCTACACTCTCACTTGCTCACTGTCACCCCCTCCACCCTACCTCTATACCTCCGCCATCCGTCTGCCATCGAAAACTACAACCTCGAAAAAAAAAATCGCATATGTGTATGTGTGTGTGTGCGTGTGGGTATGGGTGTATACCTTCACTCTCGAAAAATCAGCAGCAGCAGCAGCAGCCGCGTGTGCGTGCGTGCATATTCTCCTCAGCGACAACGACAACGCGGAGGAGAGGAGAGCTACGCGGCTTGCGAAGGTCGAAAAAAAAGAGAAAATGCCGTGTGCGCATATATATATATATATCTATATATCTATATACAACGTGTGTGTGTGTGTATATATATGTATGTGCGAGTGAGCGCGTCGTGTGTAAGAGAGAGAAAGAGAGAGAACCACTGTGCTGGCGCGCGCGAGTGAGGCAGCTGAGCGGACAAAGAGCGAACGGTTATATTGCAACAGGACGACAGTATGGTCTGGGAGCGCGCGGGTTTGCCTCTCTCTCTCTCTCTTGCTCTCTCATATATATAGATATATATATATTCATTGCGACTTGCTCGCTCGCGCCGCTCGGCTGATGCTGGTGCTGCCGTTCGCTGCTGCTGCTGCTGCTGGTTGGTCTAGTCAGGTGCTGATTTCGCAGCGAGCGGCGAATACCGCTGTAGTAGTAGTACTACTACTACTACGTTACTCGAAATCACATGAGCTATATCTTGCTATATTATTGTATACCAGTTTTTCTCTCTGCGCGAGCAAGCTACAGAGAGAAAGATGAAGATATATAAGTAGAGGCTTCTTTAAAAAATTTTTCGTCGAGCTATACAGAGAGGAGACGATGACGACTATTTTCGTATACTTAGCAGGCGCGCGCGCGCGAGTAGGCAGGCTGATAATGTCTCTCTTTCTTTCTCGCTCGCAAGTGAGAGAGAGGGACAGAGAGCTGATAAATCAGCCGTTCGCTCGAACACGTTTGCGTCACACGTACAGGCGGCAGTGGAGGAGGAGGAGGAGGAGAAGTGATGTGTTATAACGCGTGTATATATATATATATATATGTATGCGTATATATCGATATAATAATCGCGTGCATTATTAATAATGCTTCGATGGTTCCTATATAAAACTTGTACAATGTATATATATATGTTTGTTTGTGACGAAGACCACCACACGCATGCGGTATTCTGGTATATCGATCGTTCTTCTAAATTTGCGCCTGCAATTAAAGACCGTGTGCTTTGCGTCTGTATACGATGTTCTCACTCTCTTTTTTTGTTCGTTCCTTTATACTCTGCCCTCTCGTCAGCATCGCAGCCGGTGTCTATTCTTGGGATTTTCTTCGATTAGTCGCGAGCCCAATACATATACTACTACTCGTGTGTGCCCTGATGCTTGCGCTGCTCGATGCGTGCGTATATCGTAGGAGTATACAGTGACGTCACGCGCGGGGCAACACGTCCGAGTTCGAAGTGTGCGATGGTATAACTGTATATATAAATATATATATATATACAGGTTGAAGGATATAATGGTACAATTGTATAGTGTAATAAGGGTAGTATACGAAAAAAAATAAAATTAATTTTTTCATTTATATGGGTTTCGCAATTTGTGACACTATATGTATATACATACGTTAAAATATGGGTCCCAAACCAAATCCATATTGCACATCCTTTCAGGCTCCACCTACGCGTACACGTCTCTGTGTGTGTATATAATACAGCATGGAGCTTTCTCCTGTCGCGTCGTCCTCCGTAAATGGTCCTGAAATTAGAGGGACGCGGGAGGACAACGTCGCAGCAGTATAGTGTATACATATACACACATATACACACAAAACAAGTAGTAGTAGTAGTAGTAGTCGTCTGTTGTAATGCTACGAGATCGCTCGCATAATGATGGGCGCGAGCCGAGCGATTTCTTCATCAGCAGCAGCAGTAGCGTACACAGCCTTACTTACTTACTTTTATAACGCAGAAAAAGTCCTCGGAGCAGCGGCGGCGGCAGCGAGTGAGTTTCTCTTGGGAGAGGAAAAGTCGCTGTAAAGAAGGAGGAGGAGGAGGAGGTGAGCGCAAGGCTGTTGTTGTTGTTGTTGTCGCTCGATTTTGTAACGTGTATATAAAAATGAACGGAGATGAAATGAATGATGGAAAGAAAAATATATGTATAAATAAGTGGAGGGGAAAAGGGTATTTTTGGTTTGGGGGATGATAAAGTTTTTTATTTAATGGAAAAATAAATTCCAAGCTCTGTTGATAGGTAATAAGGTTAAAAGCATGTAAACGTATTGATCGGGAAAATTTAAAAGAGAAAAAAATATATAGGGAATTATAATATACATTAGCCAAATTAATGGAAGCGCAATAACCGAAAGTTATTAAGTTATTAATTAATTTTCTCTATATATCTGAATTTTGTTTTTGAATTTTCCGAACCAAATATATATACATGCTTTTTCATTACTTTCCGGTCGAATATCTGTAATTATCGTGATGAATTTTTCAAACTTGCATAAGACCGAAAAAATCGATAACTAACGTATTTCACCGAAATTCGATCAAATCAATGTTAAAATTTGCAATACAATATATACTTCATTTCAAACGCAATAATTAAATTTTATTAAAACATCTCTCTTCGCACCTCCGACACTTGATGTGTATATAAATTTTATTTTTCTTTGCGAAAAACGGAAATTTGTGTTTACTCAGTTGGCCCGATTGAGAATTTTCATCTTGTTTGTCTCTCTCTCTCTGTCTCTCTTTCTCTTACTCTCACGAAAGACACTTGCTTGTTTTCGTAAACCAGCGCGTAGGTATATATAACGTATTATATTTTTGATAAAATCCCGAAATATTTTACGATAGTGATACGAGAAAGCATCGATTGCTAATCTTTTGTTCGACTACATATATATATATGGGCGATTCTCTGTCAAATCGACGGATCAAAAAATACATTTTCTTGAAACTCTCAGAAAATGTTCTGCTAGTCATTCTGGATATCCCTGAATTTTTTTTTAGATTTTTTTTAACTAAAGTTTTGGAGATATAAGAGGTCAAAAACTGAATTTTGATGATTTTTTTGAATTTTTGACCGATTTTCATTAATTGATAACTCCTCAGGGAAGCATTTTTCGCGATAAACACAAGAATAGTTTTTTTTTTAATTTTCTCAGCTTTTCAATACAAATATTTTGAACGCTGTATGTGTACACTGTCACTCACATACCTCCAAATAAAACATTAAAATTCAGAAAGAAAAAAACTATTCTTGTGTTTATCGTGAAAAATGCTTCCGAGGAGTTATAAATTAATGAAAATCGGCCAAAAATGCAATAAATAATCAAAATTCAGTTTTTGACCTTTTATATCTCCAAAACTATAGGTCAAAAAAATCTAAAAAAAATCCAGAATGAGTAGCAGAACATTTTCTGAGAATTTCAAGAAAATCTATTTTTCGACCCGCCGATTTGACAGAATCGTCCATATACATCTTCTAACAGAACCACACACACATCTGAAAGAGTGGGCACACAGGTTGGACGAAATAATTCGGTCTTTCCTCTTATCGAGCATCGCGTTCAGCTATCTCGTCAAAAACTCCCGCGTTGCTTTTTGTTTTCTTTATCACCGTACCTCGATTATCATCGAATATCGCGGACGGGCCATCTACTACACGGTTGAGTAAAAATGCGAAAATAAACGCTCAAGTGTCCACGTATATCATTATTTATTTAAAGAAACGTATACGTGAACCTATATGCACATGATTCATCGAATATTTCTAAAGGTTCATCATGCAGTCAGTGAATAATTCTATTACACATATTTTTCTCCCTTATCTACTCTCTCTATCCTCATCAACAAATGACAACGACGAGAGGTCGCATTGGCGATAAGCTTTTATCAAAAGAATCCTACCAAAAACACGCGTATAATCGTGTCTCTCGTTCTCTACTACTCCTCCTCTCCTTTCTATACCTTAACTGCTCGAACACCAATTGACCCGAAAAAATAACGATCTTGTGAACCGCTAAAAAGTCTATTCATTTTCGCGTATATTTAATAGCCCTGGACCTCCCCTCCGTCCATTGTCGACTTACTCGCACAGTGAGACTCGTCTGGAGTGTTAATCTATTCGCGACGAGTGGACACCCACTCGAGGGAGGCTATATACGACCGCCCGAGGGTGGAAAGTCCACTCGAGGGATATTAGAGGCCTTGCCGTGTTGGCATATACGCGTTTGTATATATATTGTATGTAAAGTCGGGTTGTATTGAATCCGAGGGATGACTGGGAGGTGTGGTACTTGAGGCTTTGGATTTTCCGGCGATTTACGGGAGTTCTTTCGATATCGCGATTGATATTAAAATAAAAATAGGAAACACCTGGTTATTGGAAAACCTGAGGTACTCAAAAACTTATTTCAATTATATATACAACATCGAAATTCGACATATTGGGCGATCTCATCGTTGCCGAGTATTCATGCATACAATGTGCATTAAATTTTTCAGCTAATATTTTTCGCGTCCACTTATGTACACGGGGGATTATTCAATTTTTTTTTTAACAACGGCATTTTCGCTTCTTGCATATTTTAATACTGCTGTTACCCCCGCACCGTAAATTAATGCCGAGTATTGATGCGCTACTGAAACAGTATATGTATATCCCGTGCGAATTGCGCCTGTTCTTTGCAATGAAAATAATTTTATAACACGGTGGAGATAAGCATGTTGTTGTTGTTTTTTTTTTTAATTTTTTCTCTCAACAACAGGGCAATTATATATATACCAATGATTTATTTTAGTACAATTGAGATATAAGAAAAAGAAAGCAAAAAGATAAAAAGTGAAGAAGAATAGACGAAAGGCAAGAAAGCGCCGGTTATTATTGAACATTTGTTATCCACTCTTCACAACATTACGTTGCTTAAAATTTACTAGAGATTAAAAACGTCACGCGCGAGATTTCATTCGTCGTCGACACATAATTGATGCTTTATTAATTGGATAGACACA
This sequence comes from Torymus tubicola, assembly GCA_035583055.1. NCBI lineage: Eukaryota > Metazoa > Arthropoda > Insecta > Hymenoptera > Torymidae > Torymus > Torymus tubicola. The sequence goes on along the minus strand of JAWWEQ010010954.1, from coordinate 20,046 downwards.
AGCCGCCTGCAATCACAATAAAATTACGGCCACCGATTTCTCTGAGCAACACACACACACACACATACACACACACATAAAAGCATATTTCGAAATCGAGATCATTTTTCTTTTTCGTCGTATTTTCGAAACGGCGCATATTTTCAACCAAGACGTTCAACAGTTCTGCGGTCGGTGTTCGAAAAATCATTCTTTCTTATCGGAGTGAGAAAGAGAGAGAGAGAGAGAAATATTTACGTGCGTCGATTATTGTTATCGACTAAATTGAAGATGTGTATAGCCACGCTTTAAGAGCCCGCGAGAGAAAGAGAGAGAGAGAAGCGAAACAGTGGGAGAGACAGAGACAGAGAATATATATGTGAGACAGCGAGCGCACGACTGGTTCACGACTTATCTGTGAAGAGCGCATGGGAGGAGGAGGAGAAGGGAGAAAAAAAGAACTTTTTCTCGTGTAGAAGTATATAGTAACAGAAGCGCGCGATGATGCCCGTCGTTGTTTCGATTAATTGATCTATCCGGTTTGTGTATATATAGTATACAGTTACATATTTAAATGCAATGATAATTTCTCTTTCCATCTCTTCGATCCAATTATAATCATATGGAAATTAATTTTACTCAGCGTTCTGGTACAATAGTACTACACAGTATATATAAGAGCCAACTCGAATAACCTAACTTTTTGACTATTTTTAAAGCTTTGAAAAAAAAATCACTGGTACCCATTCATCGACACGGGATTCAATTGTGCGGAAAATTTGTCACAACCCCCAATGCTTTTTTCCCTCATATTACACATAATCTCTTACGTTGATCGCCAAAATAAGCATACTCGTAACATTCCCGCGAAACACCGGCATGCGTTCTCGTATACTTACGGGAGCAGCAAATCGGCTAAAACGGCTGTATATATATACATATATACATATATACACACAGTCGCCGCTATACGGAGCTGCTCTTTACTATATACAAAACCTCTTACTCACACTTCTCTCTTTCTCTCTGTCTTTCTACGCACTGGGTCAACGACCCACTCGAAAATTTTCCTCGAAACAATGCTACTCTCTTTCTCTCTCTCTCTCTTGCCACCTACACTCTCCTATAGACATATATACCTTGATGGAAAACTCAACGTGCATACATATACATACTTGTGCTAAGCGATGTATTATATATACATGTATATATACACATATCGGTGTTATACGGCGCGCGCGGCGCGTGCACGCATTGCGCACGGTGGCATTAATTAGCGAACGGTAGAGCGCAAAGACAACTGTTCGCCAGCTTATACTCGCACTCGCAGTGTATATGTATATATATATGTGTGTAAATCTCTTAAGTGGGGGGAATGCCTTTCCCCTTCTTCTCTCTCCCTCTCTCTCTGTCTTCTCCTTCTCGCATGTTTCATTGTATATATATATGTATATATAGCGAGAGAGAGAGCCTCGAACGATGCAGCTGACAACTGATGTGCGCGAGGCTGGCAGTATACACGCCCCTCGATACTAATCGGACTACAAACATTTCTTTGCACCGGCCAGTGGCGCTCAATTCTAGCAGGGAACTGCTTTATCGGGAAAGCGAATATAAAGTGTACGACGCGTGCCACAAGAGAGAGAGAGAATTGTGCGGTATCTCCCACCCACCCATCCGCGCGCGCTCGTGTATATACCCACGAAAATGATTGTTTTGTCGCGGTTAAGAGAGAGAGAGAGGAGGAGAAGGTGGGGGAGGAGGAGAGGAGGTATAGTGGCGTTTATTTTGAAAGGAATTCACTCGCGCGGGTGGTTGGGTAAGAGGGATAGGCACACAACGCGTTGTTGCGGCAATTAGAGGCACTTTCGAATGCGCGCGAGAAGCGAAAGAGTATATAGCGAACGAACGGTCGCCGTGGTCTGTATGTGTGTGTGCAGTATATGTGCGCGTCTTCTGGTCTTATTTAAGAGGATACACGTAATGTGTGTGTGTGTGTGTATGTGTGTTTGGACAGTTTGGAAATGTTAAGATTGGTGGTTTGGATTGTTATTTCAGATAATTAGCTATGACGCGATCTTATGTCGTTTTTAATATACTGACGATGAATGGATTGAGTAATTTGTTGTGTTTGAGAGAAATAATTTCCGATTGCACATACAGATTTCATCGGATTTAAAAAAACGTTTTAACTCGATTGTAGCAAGTGGCTTTTAGAAAACCGAACAGAAACTATATGCGATTATCCTAATTTCGTGTTTTCATTCTTTCGAGAATGCCTTAACTCAGTAGTCACTCTCTTTCGGAAAAACAATGCCGTTCAAATCGACACGGCCACCATAATGTATATATATATAGTGAACCGATAATGTGCAAATTCGCGCGTTAACTTATGCAACGCGCGTTGAGTCCAATAGCCGCGAGTTGTATGTATATATAAAATCGATGAATTCAGCGTGCACGTTTTCTTGGAATTTTCAAGCGTAATCCGTACACGCGCCGCGGGTATGAAAAATCTATAGCATTAACGTGATGTTGGGAGCGAGCGATTTCCAGAATCACCGATTACTAATAATTAAATGATGTTGTATATATATATGCGAATGTCGTATGTTTGATATTCAAGAGATTCCTGGAAATTACTTGCGATTGGTATTAATTATAATTGAGACCAGAGTTTAATTAAAAAAAATTCTTGTTTTCAGCAAGAGTCTGGGTTTATTTGTTTTTCCCTTTTTTTTACTGTCTGGTAATTAATGTAAAGAGCACTCAGATTACGAGAGTTTACTTTTCATGGCCAGACGAACAAAAATTTTAATTATTTTTAACGGTCATTGGATACTTTCATCGCGCTATGGCTTTTATACAGAAGAAAGTAAAATTAACAATTGAAAAAAAAGGTGAAACTAAGAAATAAAAGTGTGATAGAAAATCGTTCTACTTTTGGTTCGATGCTTTTTGGGTTATAAAATTTTTTTGTCGAAAATTATTTTTCCAAATAGAAATTTTTCTTATACAACAAACTTTTTACACGAAATTTTACGGTTTTCATTTGCACTAAAACTATTTTGCGTAAATATTTGTCCTTTACCCGAGGATATGCTGTTTTCAAGCTACTATATTTTATAACCCACAATAGATGAATTCTTGTACTTATTACTTAAAAAAAACAATACTCACTATAACAACAAAATTTACCAAAAATTTCGAGATTTTTTGTGGGTTATATAAAATACGCAGTAAATGACTTTCTTGATAAGCGATTTAAACTAGGCTGGAAATTGGGTCAGCGCGAGGCGCCGTACGGTACCGACTAGAAAGTACTGCATTGGGAGAAAAATGACTATTTTTCATCACAGAAAAACTCATCGGTAGAATATTCCACATTCTTCCGACTGTGCTACTAAAATCATTCTCATTTACCAAAATGTATCTATTTTCGGTTCCCCACCTACGAATCTCTCTCTCTCTCTCTCTTTGTGTTAAAATATTACAGTTTATTAAATTTTATTATGTTTTTTCATATCGTGTTATCGTAACATATATATAGATAAATATTCTGTCAGTGATTCCCAAAATTTATTTGACGGCTATTCATTCTAATGTGAAGTTTAGATCATCGCAATCTTTATTCCCTAACATTTATCTGTTATACTATAAAAAAAAATGCTTTACGATATATCAACAATAAACTACCGATAAACTATCTTTCGCATAAACCTTTTCCCAATCTTTCTCGAAAAGAATCCTTTTCCTGTATACACTTATACAAAATCAGGCCATTTTCAACAGGTCAAAAACCCTATACGCTCGATTTTTCACCAGACTATACACACACACACACACACGTATAACATCGTCTCCCTCTTAAGGCATTATTCCGTTCCTAAAATTAGAACGCGAGCGTATATAACGCGCGAGCGCTCTTTTTCTCCCCCTTGCGCGCGCTTCCCGTATACTTCCTGGAAAGGTCCTTCCACTGTACAATACGTGCCCGATATATAAACGTACTTAGAAGTGAGCGGGACACTCGTATACATAGCGTTTCCCGATTTTCGAATTATAAACGCCTGCGCCTTGCCCACCGACGCATTCTATACACTGGTATATAACTATATATCAGATTGGAACGGAAATAGACCGCGACCCTGTATAATTTTTTTTTCCTTTTTCAAGGTGTACATAGAGCACAGTATATTTCGAGAAAATTAATTGTTTATATATTTATTTATTCAGATTCACATAGAAAAGCGCAGGTTGCTCAGCTTGCGTAATTAGAATGTTATAAGATTTTCGTTAGTATACAAGTAAAGATACATGTAAATTGATATGTTATAGGTCGGCATTTTTTAAAAATTATTTCTTCCGAAAGACTATACTTATATATGAACTATATAATTATAGCAGATGGATATAATACAAAAATTTTGTCGAAAAGGATCTTCGCTCTCGACGACGATGAAAAGAAATTCCTTCCTTTCTATACCGGATCGCATTCCATCCTATGGCTTTTCAACTGTATCACACACCGCGCGCGGCATATACACCTTCGAATAATCTCTCTCGCGCTCTCTCAGCTTTTCGTATAGAGCCATTATCCTCGTTTGCATGATATTCTCTAGGCCACACTATACGGCGCGTATATATACTGCGCTCGCGTACACATATATACATGCCTTACACATACACATACAAGCTCATCGGCAGTCTAATGAAGTGAAAGGAGAAAGGACCTCTCCTGCGCGCACACACATATACATACACATATATACCGTAGCAGACTATATATATACAATATATATATGTATATACATATATATATATAAGCGTGAAAGACAGTGGAGCGCGATTCACTCGTTCCATTTTTTCTCCTTGTCTATATATCGGTGGCGTTTTCTTTCTCGCTTTCAAAATTGCCGCCCGAGAAAATCGAGGATGCCGCGTGTATATAGCTTGAACGATGGTAATTCGGTGATGGTATATGTATATATATAGAAGATTTTGGGTGTAAAAGGACTTTGACCTATACGCGCGTGCCGATAATTTTCCCGAAATAGTAGCGGTTCACACTCAGTCCCTATGGATCGTTTTTTCCCCATATCCGTACGGAGAGAAAAAGAGATACTTACTGTATAAGGAGGATATATATATATATATTAGGAAGTAAAAAAAAAAGAGGGCGAGAAGTGATGAGAATCGGAACGTTTTTCCGGGCCTTGGCAAAGGCAGCGGCGCTAATGAGATCGACGTATCTTTCGTCCCGTTGTTTTTCTCTCTCCCTCGAGGGAGTTCGGAAATCTCTGACGAAGATTATCGAATTTTTAATAGCGTTTAACGATGTCTTCTTTTTCTTTTCTTGTAGTGTTATTTTTGGAGAAAATTATTTGTAAAATCATTTAATATATACATTTTCCGACTTTTCCGCAATACAAGGCGAATATTAATATAGTGTAATTATTATTATTATGAGCTTTTTCGTCGTAAAATTTGACGTTCATTAGTGATTATAATATCGTCTTAGGCAAAAAAGTTTAGAAACAAGAGCGCACATGACAGCAAACCTGCGTTCTTGTTTTTTCCGGAAAGACTTGACGCAAATTCAATCCATCCCCCCACTCCGCGCTACCTCGCGTACTCTTGTTCCATCTCTCTCGCTCTTAAACTACTGCGCGTGTATATAAACGAGTAAAATATCATAAGCATCTTTAAAATACTATATAACTTGAAAATTGTATCACTAGGATATTTTATTTTTTTTATACCGCGCTCCCAGTAACCCCACCACAATACACATAATGAATTTTTCTCGCTACGTGGTAATTCTTACTTAACTATTGAACAACATTTTTCACCATATTCTAACCAACATATTTCTCTACCACCTGTATACCACTCACAATACTTATAAACTCTCACACCCGCGCTACTACTACTTATATCCCAACCGAATTTTCCCTCCGAACACCTCCACCTCGTCGCTCCGTCGGCAAAGCAGATCTCTTTACCAGCACTAGCTCGCTGAGCAACCCCCGGCGTCGTTACATTATATACTCACAGCAGCACATTCAGTGATCCGATCGCGCGGAAAATCGATCCCTTTCTCTCCCCTCTCTCTCTTTTGTGTATATGTCACAGTATATAGTAGTAGCGCATACCTGCGCGTATACCACACACATCCGTTCGAATCAATACGGCGCTGCATTCGCTTATACTGCATCATACATATATATATACATATACATATACATAAACGCTTCCTCACCACATACACGCTAATCGTTGGCATTTATTTCGAGCGCGCGGCTGGCTGAATGAAGTGCCTCTCGCGGCTGATTCACGCGTGCGCCCGCGCGCGCGCACCGATGATAAGCTCTCTGCTGCTTATATGCGCGATCTCTGCGCGGCTTGCGCGAGCGCTTCCAGCGCTATATATATAAGTATGTATATATAAGCGCACTTGTTTTGAGATCAGCGGTATATACGCGCGTGGGTGCGCAGTGCACGTATATGCGGGAAAACCCGAGGTTGCGAGACGCGCGAGTATATATATGTATATATGGAATTATTAGGATCGTGTGTAAGTATTCGGAGCAGTGATGTGAGATACTGGAGGGGATAGAGTAGGTTGTATGTATGTATGTATCTGTATGTGTAGTTGTCGCGATAAGATTTTCTTCTGTGATTTTCAATGAAGATGTATATACATTATTACTGTACTATATTTTCCCTTGTATTCTATATAATGTATATAGTACGGTGACATTGTTATCTGACTAATATCCCTATAAATTAACGTATAGAGTAAATTATTACTATTATTATTACTATTTATTATTATTGCTCGCGATAACGATGCTACTATATATGATAAAAATTATCATATACCAGTCAGAGCAATATATATTATAGAAATCACCACCAATCCTACCGACCAACTCTTTTCACTTCCATCCCTCTACACTTATGTCATCCAAAATCTCACATCATCTACATCTATACACATAGTATACATTAAACAGAACCCCAAACTAAGAAAGCTACACCTCGACAGCACACACATATAGTATACATATACATATATCGCACACGAAGCCTCTCGAAGCTACCCACGCGCGCTCTCGCGTGCGCTCTTCGTGCGTATATACCGTCCAGGAGGGAGTAAGAGGAGGAGGAGGAGGTGGAAGAGAGAGGAGAGGCACCTCGCGACCGCATCTCCCCTTCTCCTCGAACGCTTGTCATTGCCCTTATACCATCCCCTCTCTTTTTCCTCTCTTCGCTCGCATTTTCATTTTCCCACTCCCGCATCACACTGCACATACACACACATATATACATATACACGCGCATGCGCGACGGTGGCAGCTGCTGCTGCTGTTCTCCTCTTTTGCGCCGGCCGCGCGTCCGTGATCCATTGACGCGCTTATGCTGCCGTGGTATATAACGCCGTTGCTGCTGCCACCGCCGCTGCGGCAATGACTTTCGAGAGAGCGTTGCGGCAGATTGAGAGAGGAAGGAAGGAAGGAAGAACGGATGGTTGGGTGGTTGGTTGGTTGGTTGGATGGTTGTGTGTGTATGTGTATGTGTTGGCGTTCGGTGGCGTGGATTTAGGGGTTTTCAAGGGCGGGAATTCGTGGTGGTTATATATGGGGGGTTGTGGAGGGATGGAAATCCGGAGCTTGGAGAATGGATTTAGGTGCGGGAGATTTTTTGAGGTAGTTTGTTGAACTTTGACGTGCGGTAGTGGGATAAGAATAATTTTATAAAGGGTTTTTTTTTCTTTTTATGGTAATTGAGCGTTATCACAAAAAGCGTGATTTGCAACCTATATATTATTTATACTATCTAGATTTGTCTACTAGAAAAATCAATTGAATCGCATAATACCAAACGAGATTTTTCGAGCTTTATTTATTAACATCAGATAATATGGTTAAAGGAAAATCAACTATTTGTAAATGTTTATTCTAACCAAGCGAACAAAGCTCTTAAAATCATACAAACACTTAAAATAATCCCCAACAGAGTGAACCTTTCACGACAATAGCATCGCTCAGAGACCGCGTATCAGCCCTAAAGCAAGGTATACACTCCCTCTCTCTCTCTCTTTCTCCACCACCGCTACAGACCCACACGCACACATATAACATTTTCGCGCACAGCAGCACGCACTACACGGCGTGTCTGACCCTTTTAGGGTTGCCGCTGTTGCTGGCTGCGTGCGCGCGCGGCTCGATCGTTCGTATATATATATATATATATATATATATATATATATATATATATATACGCGCAGCTGCTATTATATACATGCCGTCGCCGAAAGCGAGACGATGCGAGGGTCGTCTACACACATATATAGATATATATATGATACAGTCGACATAGTCTACAACACGTGAAAGGACGCGTTCTTTCTGTCTTGCATATATATATATATATATATATATGCTTGTACCTGCGCACGCTCACTTGGTGTTTTTCCGTACCGCTTATATACATGAGTAATAGCTTTTAAAGCGAGAAAAAAAATGAAATCTAGAAAGGTCTCTTCATGTATATAGGATTTTTTGAGAGAAAGGTGACGCGCTCTTGCGTTTTGTTTCGGCTGTTTACACGAGATAAGCGACGTAGAATGCCTGCGTGCGAGCGAGCAAGAGAGAGAGATAGCGTGTATATACGCTCTCTCGGCGTTTATCGGAGAAGCGCGCGCACATGCACATATGTATATAGTTATAGAAGAGAGAGAGAGAGAGAGAGAGCCGCGACGGCACGGCGTCACGCCGTCGGAATCGATAAGGGAAGGAGAGTTTCTTTAAGTTCAAGGTCGGATTTCGGGCGCTCTTTGTACGACGTATACACACACACACACACACACCCACACCATACATCGATGTTTTCGCGTTTCGACTGCGCATCTTCTATGAGTGAATTAAAAAACAAGCGCATCAAATCAAGGCTGCGGGCAGCTTTTTTTCTTTCGTATATAGATATAGGTATACAGTCAGCTGCTGCAGCACGCGATGATGGTCGTCCTCGGTTTTTCGTTGGCACTCGCGCGAGCACAGACTCGTTTCTCGCCTTATCTATCATCATTTCCGCGCGATGCGTCATCGCCTTGATAATCGTACCCGATGATGATGATGATGATGCCGTCCAATAACTTCCTGGGCTCGCTGTATATACACTGTTGCGTACTTTACATGTGTATTGTAATTTTCATATACGAGAACCTTTTATTTTTATTTTTGCAGGTATACATAGATTTCTTGAATTACGAGTACATTATACGTTAAAGTTAATTTTTAAAAGGACGAAAATTCAGGCAGTCCCGATCAATGACTGTCGCTGGCAAACCGCTTGACGCGCGCTTGCGCATATATATAGGCTTCTATACCTATTAGCGTTTGCCACAACAAAAGACCATCATTACCTCGTTTACCGTAACAAATTCCTATCTCGTCATCCTATATACACCACGATACTATACAGATATATATACAGCCACAAAACAGTCCACTCGAATCACGAGTGATTTTCACTCTGAAACCGTCAAAAATTTGCGACCAACTCGTCGAATATATCTATATATATCCGCGGCTATCGGTCAATCCACGAAACATGGACGAGGCAGGACAGACGAAATTATATTTTCGTAATTTCCACGAGAATTCGCGCCCGAGTATTGGCCTGTCAGATCCACGCGTTGGAATCAAAATATACATATATATAGAGATAGAGAGAAGGCAAGTGAGTATAGTATATATATTCGCGAGTGATATGCCACCCTCTATATCGTCGTCGTTGTCGTTGTTGTTGTTGTCGTCAAACGCCATTTAATCCTCACTCCCGTATATATATACACACCTACACACACTTTTATTCCATTCCTATTGGTGTCCACGTGTGGAACGGAGGTTGATTGCTTTTGCGAATAATCCGTATATATGAAGCGATGGCAGACTCGACGCGTCGTTGTCGTCGTTGTTGTTTTGTTTGAAGGGGGATGGAGAATGTGCGTGTGATGTTGGTATAGTGGCGCGCAGGGATATAGCAGTGTCGAGTGCGGTATGTGTGTGTGTATAGATAGAAGGTGAATGATTTTCGGAAGGGTGAAGAGTGGTGCTTGTGTGGGTAATTTGGTGAGCGATATAGGGGTCATTTGCCTTTTAGTTGGGTGATATAGATACGCGTACATAGAGGAATGCTATATGGAAAATGAATAGGTACATGATGAGGCGGGTTGTCCTGGTATAATGATTTGGTATAGAGAGGAAGAATGGATTTGTTTAAGGTTACATTGGGGATAGTGGTACAGGATTATTTATTAGTAATAATTATAATGAAATTTTTTATATCATTTTTCTTAGTATTATTATGCTTCAAATGTTTTGGCGTTTGAATGCTCTGGTGGTAAACCTTATCTGTTAATTCATCCTTTAAGAACGTTCTCCGAAGACAGTGGTGCTCAGCTCGATCAACATATCGCAAAAATGAAAGAATATAACTTATGCATATATAATAAAACACTATAAGAATATCATCTATTTAATAATCAATTATAAACACCGTTTAAAACGAGATCAATAATTTAATTTATTTCTTTATACTTTCTGTTTCAGGTGAGTGTTCCTGCGATATCCAACAATTATATTTGTAATTTGCGAGACATCAGAAAGAAGAGGAGTCAGGTGAGTTCGTTAACTCTTTCCACGTCAAAGAACGTCTTCCGCTTCTGATAATAATTTTTTTCCCCGACCAACTTCTGCAATCTTCTGTTTGCAAGTTGAAAAGGCTCTCGAACAACTATACGCCTTATATACATATATATATACATGTATACATAGAACCCAGAACCTCGTTATGCTCGTCTCTCATCGCCTCCCAAACTCGAGAGAGAAGCGAATCAAAATAATCGTTCGCCAAAACTTCTGCACTCGATATACTTATATATACATACAGATGAACTTTCATCTTGCCGTTATATATAGTTACGATCGATTTGAAAACTGCGATTTTCATGTTCTATACATCGGTGTATAATACTACTACTCACTCTTTCTCTCCTTATTTCCAAGTTTTTGTCTCGCTACAGCGGAACACGCACGCGCATCGAGATGCGCGCGTGTTCGAGCGCATGGGCGCGCCACGTGAACGGTTACATAAAAAGAGAATCGTCGTCGTTGTACATGTATATCTATAATATATATAGAATCAGCGCCGCACGACTAATTGAGATTTAAATATTCTCTCGCGTCAATTCGCCTCACGATGGAATTGTACAATTATACCCTTACATACGCGTGCCCCGTAAGAAATAAAAAACCGAGTACAAAGTATATATTTATAGAATTGAATAACTTAAAGTGACCATGGTTTCTTAACTTCACCGAGCTTTAAGCTATTATATTGTTTGGAGAACCGTTAGGGTCGGTAATATAACGTGACCGTGGAACTGATTAGGGAAAGGTTTTGGAATAGTTCCTAGAAAACGTTGTGTAGTGTGTATAAGAGAATAATGGAGCGGAAAAATGTATAAGATGTATAAACTAACGTAAGCGACGTTGTTTATACGAATTTCCTCGTTTTCCTATTTTACGCTATTTAATATATATACATTGTTTGTAGAAGATAAGGTTCGGTCTCTTGATGAAAGGTTTATGATTATATACGTGTCGAGATTGAAAAATATAATCATTGAAAAATTGATCGCGATTGAAATTAGATTTATGAAGAAAATTTCCTGTGTTACGCAACGCTCGCAGAAAATATCTATATAACTGTACGGAAAATTCGTACATTTGTAAAGATATATAATCTTCTCGTATAAGGTGAAAATTAACAGCTCTGTTACGTACTATAACGAATCCTTATACAACTTATAATATAGATTACACAATGATTTAACTAGCTTTTCGTCTGTTTTGCACCCCAACCCTCTTATAACAAAAATAAATCCTTCAGACACCTATGATAAGATCATCTCGATCGATCTCTTTATCAGTATACGCACTATATACCATGTTCTTTTTTCGAGCGCACACCGCGCATGACGTATATTCCACTACGTAGTGGGAGCAAAGAAAAAGAAACGGGAAAAGAAGAAGAAGAAAAAAACACCGAAGGAGCATCGCTTGCTGCTATATAACGTCGTGGCTCGCGCGCGCACAAGTTTGTCGACCTTGTGTAAGTATCGGCTGCTTTGAATACAATAGACTAGGCGCACGTACGCGTTGACCGCGACGACGACGACGACGACGATTCGCCTTTCACGCGCGTATAAGTACGCGCTCTTTCGGAGAAATGTGAACGCGTAAGGATGGAAAAGTCGCTGGTGCTTTTTTCATTAGGATATATAGAAGGTTTGAATTGAGAGAAGAAGGAGGTGGGATTGACTAGTATATATGTATTTTTGTTGTAAGTATATATATATACGGTTAGGATTATGTAAAGAGAATTTGAAGTATGTCTGATTAATCGAGACACGGAGGCTGGCTTTCTAACTGGATGTTTTAATAGAAATCGATAGATAACGAGTATAGTTTAGGTATATACTATGTATAAAGTAACAACAAGATTCTTGAGATTATTGAGAAATTAAGATGATAAATCAATTGCGCACAGTTACCAATGTGGACGGTTCGTTTAGAAAGAGTGAAACATTTATGCTATAACACATTGAATCCCTATAACAGCTGATAACAACAAATTAAGGTAAACCGTCGAAATTAAAACCCTTTATTCAATCATATACAATACTTTTGATAGGAAAGAGAGAAAAGAAAAAAGAATCAAAGAGAATTCGCAACTTTCGCATATCGCTTAAACCCATCGCACACTTAAACACACGCGAAACCTAAAAACTTCCGCTGATCGGTCATCCTTTACCTCGCCGATCTCTCTCTCTCTCTCTCTCTCCCCCTCCTTCTCATCAATAATTAAACGTTTCATTACCATCGAAACGAATCGTCACAGAGCGCGCGCACATCCGCTACAATGCTTATAATGTATATAAGAACGTCGAGTGAGTCCTCGCGGCCACAACATGCCGTGCTTTATATATTTATATACATCACATTCACTCGCTCGCTTATATACTCACGTCGCACGTTTTACGGACATTGTTTCGCCCCCTTTTGTCGAAACCGGACTAACGTCATTCCAGAAGCGGGCGTTTTCACGGAAAAAAAGGCGTTGCGAAAGCCACTATATATACGTATACAAGTGAGCGATGGAAATGATCTGAGTATGTGTGTACGTGTAAGTGTATGTATATACACGAAACAACACGATGAGTTTCGTATGTAAGATTGTCCGAGATTACACGGGAATCACAGCTAGAGAGTCTAATTGTGGCTCCATGTACGTCTATATGTGTTAGAGTATGGAATGGAACGAAAGCAATTACAAAATTCTTGAGTTGGCCGCGCGTGTGTCGTATAGTGAAAAAGTAGGCTGCTGCATGCGCGCACTCGCGTATAGGTTGTTGTTTGCTCGCGGTTGCTGCTGCTACTGCTACTGCTTATACTACTCACTGTTATAACGGCGCCGTAAGTGTTGTTTGTTTAACAATTAGAGGTGTGCGTACGCGGTGGTTAGGCGCGGGATGTGTTATTGCACGCGGAGATATATATGTGCGATCGGTGCATGCGTTTTTTTCTCTCTCTCTAATGTGTGGGTGATCCGTCTATATATATGTGCGTGCAGGTTGTCCCGTACATAAGCATGCTGCGTGTGTACTTCGGTGTCTCTGAATAGTATGGAATTGTGGCTGTTTTGAAAAGAAAGAAAAAAAGTCGCTACTCATTCTGTTTGTTGTAATATTGTTTTTAACTTATACCCGATATATGTACCGGTGTTGCAATGTGAATATACGTAAATGTATTAATTAACGAATTATTACCAATTTTTTTTTTACCAAAATTTTAATTACCAGAACTATAATGGAAAAGTAGCAAATTTTATCTGACAGAAAACACAAACAAACAAACAAACAAAAGCTGATATTTTTAGAACAATCGACCCACTCCATAAACCAGCTATACGATAATGGACACGTGGGTCCAAAACCAAATCGGATCCAAGCCCCTCCCTTAACTCTTTTTAAATCCAATCAGCCAAATACATTCTCTCCATTCCCTCTCTCCATCTATCTCTCTCTCGTACACACACACACACACACCGGCAAAAAAGGGCCACCGCTAGCGCATGTCGTCGGTCGATACCGCTTCGTTGATTCATATACCTACACCGCAGCATGCTCCACTCCGATATAGCATACATTCGCCGCATCATCATCATCATCCGCCTTATCAATCACTCATCATGATGAACAACAACAACAACAACAACATAACCAAACACCCACAGTGTTATAGCATTGACACGATCGATATATACCCTTACAGACGCGACGCGGACAGCGCGGGGGGGAAGTGTCAACGTACCACTATATATACGAGAGATTGCACAATCGTCGCGCGCGTTCTTTTTTTAGCCAACAACCGCCCTCGCGGTCAATTGACCATACGCGTGTAGGTATATATATATACGTATACACAGAGACTTACTTATACTTACTTACCTCATTGTCTCTCACTCTCGTATATATATATACGCTGCGGCGTTTCAGGACGCCTTGTGCGCGAGAGAGACTCCGAGTATTGATTTCGCGCAGAGGGCCGAGTGTATGTATATATATATATATATATATATATATACACATACGTATACGCTTTCGCGTGCGGCGAACGGTATATGTATATATATAGATAGACATGTATATAAACGCTCGATGGTATGCGACGACGTGACGGCAAAGCGACGCGACGCGACGCGCGCGATTATGAGTTTAATCGGTGCGAGACGATGAACGAGGTGAGAAAGAAAGAAAGAAAGAAAGAAAGTATATGGGTATGTGAATGTATAAGCGAAGGGAACGAGAGAGAGAGAGAGAGAGAAAGGGAGGATTTGTGTGTATAGTGAGAGGGGATATGAGATGCACTTCCGGGCTTGGTGAAAGTATTTATACAAGGAGGAACGGCGAAAGTGTATATATTGGCGTGGTAGTGGTATATTACATGTAAGGTCGATCACTGTGAGAGTGTTGTGTACTTCTTGGTTGTTTTCGAGGTATCCTGCTGTGTGCTACGGATGATAATAATGTGCTGGAGATCTGGGAGATGATTGTAAGGGTCCAGGATGCTGATAGATTGAGTATAAAGGTTTTTTTTTGTTCTTTTTTTTTTAACTGAATTTCATTTAACTATATCTATATAGTGAATTAAAAAGGTTCGAAAGCTTAAGAAATTCTTACGTAGCTCGTGTAACCATAAGATCAATAACTTAATTTCGAGCTTTAACTCAAGTTCGTTACCGTATCTGTAACAGTCGAACTTCGAGTCACAAAGTGACTGCGAGTCGAGACAAACTTTACGGATTAATTGAAGCTCGATCTGTTTGGTCTCGAGTTACACAGTTGGTGCCATCATCCTCCAATACACTACATATATGCGGATTTTATTTCTCGAAACCGCGAATACCGATACACATATTTTCGTTCGCACTCGACTCGGAACTCGATACACTCGAATTTTCGGTCGAATCGTAACATCGAGTGTTTCGTTGGTACCAATCGTTTTTCTTCTCTCTTTCAAAATCCTCCATATATATACCAGATCCTTTTTTGTTCAAGCATCTCAAGATTAAATTCAAACCAAAATGAGTGGGAAGCGAGGCTCGCAGAGGATTTTTTTTAATTATCAAGGATATCGCTCTGTACTTTCTAGGGTACACATCACGATAGATGTGTATGTGTGTGTGTGTGTGCGTGTGTAGCACGTCGCGGAGATCCATATAGCAACGCTATACGGCAACTGGGTCACTCTCATTAGAAAATAATCTCGTTCGCGTCGAGACCATATGCCGGCGCGGCACGCGGGAAACTCACGGTTTTCGTATATATATATGAATTTCATCGTTCCTGTGTATACAATATTATTATTATTATTATTATTATTATTATTATAACGGTGTGTGCAGGTTCAATCGGTTAAGTATTTCTTTCTATGTATTAGAACGATTTGATCGTATATATATTCATTAAGGGATAAATAATTTACTATTATATATATTCCATTATACGAATCCGAATTAAGCTCAGCTGATCGTCATCATCATCGTTACTATATAACCAAACAATTTCGTGTCAGTGAATGATACAAACCCATCCCAATCCGCTCGAAATCCTATGTGCCTCTAAATTACAAGCATAACCGCACGGTTCACGTTATAATACTCTCTCCGCGTAAAATCTACCGCACTGTACACTCAACTGGTATGTATGTATGTATATATACGAGTAAACGCATAGATATATATAAAAGCTTGTTACGATTGCTTACATATATATATATATGTAGTAAACCGCGAGCTTGCATTAATACGTTAATGTTTACCGTTAAAACTGCGTATAGATCTCATGCGACACACGGTGTATAAAGAAAAAACATCGTTGGCTTGTTGTTGCATACTGTATGATATACACTAAGTAATAGACATATATACAAGGCGAGTATATGCTGCTATACACGTACACACACCTTAATATTGATTCGCAACGTAATATAACCTACCGGTGAATTACCAGCTCCCTCGGAAAGTCCATAAAAGTTTAACGCGCTCGCGAAAGTTGCGCGTAGTTGCTGTTACTATATATACTCCTACATATATACATTCGCTTATATTATTATACCGATTCTCAACAACTATACACATATATACAGAGTTATTCAGAAAATTCCTAGTACGTAATCTGTATAAGGGGCTGACGCAACAACTCCGTGTTATATACAAAAATTGCATTCGCATATATATATACGTTGAGATCTAATTCGAAAACGATGAGTCACATGCATACGTGCGAGTATATATGTGTGTGTATGTACGAGTGAACGCGAATCTGATACTTTCCGCAATGAGCGAGCGAATGAGTGAGCGACTTTCCCTGAGGTATATATGTATATATAAGTGTGAAAATATCATTCGTAGGAGGAGGCATGCGAATCGAGTGCACGATTTGCGTTACAAAGTGTATAGGCGTATATGGTTAGAAATTTATTCAGATAAGGTGATGAACATGGGAAGCCAAGCTGGGATGTCGCGGGTTGATGAAGTCTCGGGAGGTTATCGATCAAGTAAAATTACAAGGATAATTTAGAGATTTTGACGATGATAGTTTAAATTTCAAAAAACCATAATTTTTTATAATTTCCGGTAACCATCTCATGTATAGGTTCAAAAGATTCTAGAACGAAGATGAATTGCTGTTAGGAAGAGAGAGACGTCTAACGGTCTTATCGTCTAACGTTTACTCTCTCTCTCTCTCTCTCATCAGACGGTGCGTATATGTATAACCGACGCGCGCGGTGCGCATCAAAACAAAGTTGTTGAGATGAAACTTGAGGATATTTAAGCATTTAGCGCGCGGGCGAGTAAATTTAATCAGACTGATTGTTATATAGTAGACTAATCAAATCTTACCGGGAGAGAATATATACCTTTTTTCTTCTTCTTATATTGCTATGAAAATATATATATATATATACTTTTCTTAATTAGTTGATAAAATCACGAGATAAATTTAAACGACGAGCGACGAGAGATCCTCTCTCCGTTTACTCATTTATAACCACATTATATAGTCGAGACGAGATCACATTACTGAATTAATAAAATTGCAATGAAAAATCCAATTCTCATTGAACAATTAAACTGTGACCCAGACTCGCGATACTCATTATTTATCCTTCCAAACAAAATAACGTCGTTTTCTAACACTATACCCAAAAGATTATCGCTACATAGAAAAACCTATATTCACCTATACGTATATCTAAAACCTTGAAAAGACATAAAAAAAAAATCCCACTCAAACAAGCTTATACAACCCTATACCGAACCATCCTGCACTACAGTCTCTCTCTCTCTCTCGCACATTAACACCCACTCTCTCTCCAACAACTTCCCCACGCGCATACCACCCACTCACACCAAAACACCCTCGCAAAGGGTTAATCCTCTCTCTCTCTCGTTCACTCCCACCCACTCGTGACACCGGCGCGTAGTAGCAGCAGCAGCAGCAGCGGCTTCTTATACGCCACTGTGTGTGCGGCACACGCTATCGATCCTGGCGGCGGCTACCAAGCGAGTATGCGGAGTATATATACGCGGAGAGCGCGCGCGGCCAAACGGTAAACAGCCGGTTGGTCAGGACGACGCGCGCGCAGAGAGAGAGAGAGAGAGAGCACCTGCGCGCACGCGAATCGATAGCAATGTATATGTGTGTATGTGTGCGAGAGTCAGTGCTGCTGTTGCGAAGCGGCTGTGCTATATAGATATATTATACGGTAGCAGCATGAGCGAATTGTTCCGAGAGACCCGAGGAGTCGCGAAGGCAGCCGAGAGAGTGAGGAGGATGAAAGGTGGGGAGAGTTAGTAAGAGAGAGAGAGAGATTGGAGGGGCAGAAGAAGAAGAAGAAAGAGGCGATATGTTTAAAAGGATTAAAGGGGGTATAATACCGAGGGGGGAGAGAGAGAGAGAGAGAGTGGATCAGCTGGCGTTTCGCGGATTTACTTTCGGCGACGACAGGGGCGAGAGAGGGAGGAGGGGATCTTACGGCGCGTGCTTCTGATGATCATGCTTTCGAGGTGTAATTGGTCGGTATGATTGCGACTCGTCGTCGTCGTAGTCGCGCGTTTATATAGAGGTGTATATCCAATCGATCTGTATATAGATAGTTTGTATGTTTTCTCGGTAAACTTCGTGTGAGGATAGACAACAAAAGTTAATCTTCTATATATACATCGATTTGTAATCACCCTTACTTACTCTATCTCTATACACAAACAGCGTATAGAACTTCATAAGCTGCTGTTACTACTAATACGTCCACCTCTTTATAGCCTTCTTTCTTACTCTTATATCCTCCCTATATCAACTATCCCTCGTCGACGCGTCCCGGTACCCCGAAAACACGCCGGGCGAGAGCGCGTGCGGAAAAGTCGTCGTCGTCGTCGTCGTTGTCGGCGGTATAGCGGCACGCGACGGCGAAAGAAGATCAATAAAGTGGAATGGTGCGCTGCTGCTGCTGCTGCAGCCTCTCTCGCGCCGCTTTAGACACGCGCCGTGCGCCGTGCGGAATGCGAGAGAGAGTAAGCGGAGAGAGAGAGAGAGGGTCTGTGTTTTGCCGGGAGGAAGGAAATTAGACGTTGAATGATGATTTTTTCGGTTATGTGTAGTTATTTGTAGAGAGGATAGAAGAGGAGAGAGAGGATGAATTAGCGATAAGAAGTTGGAGGTTTCGGCATATACAGGCACGAGAAAGATTCTGTTTTTGATTGAGGATTTATTGGGCGGTTCTTAGAAGCTCGGTCAATGAGGTTCTACTCCACCGAGGTGTGCAGTGCGCAGCCTTCGTTCGAAGAAATGTATATACAATGTGGATGAGGTGCTTTTAAGAATTTTGAATAATTGATATTCAAAGTCGAGGAATTTCTATTCGCGCGTATAGTATATTTTACTTTAACAATTCGTAGCACGACCGGTCCATATGTAAAGAACAAAAAGCGAATATGTGGTCGAGGGCGTGTGTATATATATATATACTTGCAATACATTTGCAACATTGCCTTCGGTTTGGATTTGAGAAAGGCCGCGCGATGTATATATACACGTTACAAGCCAATGCTCTCTTTCGCTCTCAGTCTGTCTTTCTCGACCGCTGACGCAACAAATCGTACAGATCGGAAATCACCGAAGAGAGGGAGAGAATTGAAAAGACCACCACCACTATTATAGCCATTTCAAAGATAAATAGCTAATAACGTTCGTCGCAGCTCTCCCTTAATCGGAGTTTCGTGTATATATATAAGTAACAACACCGCTTGCAGCTATTATAATACACGATCCCCCACTTGTATCATAACAGACCGCATCACACACACACACACACACACACACACACACACACACACACACACACACACACACACACACACACACACACACAC
>JAWWEQ010010933.1:0-41948 GCA_035583055.1 Torymus tubicola | reverse complement strand
TTAAATTAACAGAAAAAGCTATTGTCCGAAATTGATGGCGCGGGCCGTTGTTTTGACTGTTTTTTTTCTCAGTGTATATAAAATTTTTATGAATTATAAGTTTTGAGCTATCAAATTAAAATCTCTTTATACTTACAATGACATATAATCTAATTTTTAAATTAATTACATACTCTTACGTATTCTACTTATTTCCTATCTCAAGAAAATGCTACATCGAAATAACTGTACAAGTTATTACTAGAAATAATCCGACATTGAATCATCGATATGATTGCAACGCCGAGCAATTTTTCCAACTCAAGCATCGTTTCCCAACAACTTCCGTTCTCCGCCTCGCAACTACGAATCTTATTCCTCGATGATCTTGCTATAATTCCTGGTTAGCACATAACCACATACGAGAATCTCTATACGCGGACGGTATAGAAACAAAATATCTCTAGACGTACGTAAACACACGAGGGAAAAATTCGCTTAGCGGGTGGTCCCGCATTATTTCTGTATACACCTTCGACCAAACTCTCAATCTCTTCCTCTCTTCTCCTCCTGTGCCCCGCAAACCGCAGTTTTTCAAAATCAGACGCGCGCGTGCGAGCTTACGCTGCTGAATGGGCATTGTCCGGAGCTTTGTGCCCACCCCAGCGTTTGTTTTCGGCCAGAAAAAGAAACGAGTGCCCCTTTGCACAAGGCAGAATTTCGCGCGTGCTAAGTAGCCCGGGAATCGCTCAGCAGGCTGGTCAAGTGGTAAACAATGCCGAGAGAAAGAGAGAGAGAGCGAAGAGGCTCGCGTGAACGTTTGTTTTTCAAGTGTCTTTTGCGTTTGGAAAAAGAATTGCTACGCGCGCTCTGCGGGGTTGATATACCGACTTTTTTAAATTCCTTCGCTTTCGGTCGGTTGGCTTAACCATTCAATTGTGTACACGTGAACGCTTAAAATTATCTCATACAGCTTTTGCTCGAAAATTTGTAAGAATTGAAAAAGTTATTGTTAAACTTATTACATTGTCAGATGAAAATATTATGTATCATTTGTATTTTCTTATTTCGCTAGTATGCTCATTTATGGATTTAAAGGTTATGTGAACAATAATAACGAGTTAAGGTAACTTACAATATTATTCATACATTCTATTCTGACACCCACATTTGAGCTGCCACTAAAGTGAAGAAAAATATGAGAACGTAAATCTCACTTTGTTAAATGTTACGTAAGTTTTGAAACACTACAGTAATACTTGGGCATCTGCTAGTTATTTGATAAAAATTATTGTTTTAGAGGACGGTCATATTTCTACGCTACATCGTTCATTTAATAATAGCTAGTACACGATCGAGTTCATAAAACAAAATTAATAAAGCCCTATGCAGGTAGTTGAGATATAGTTTTTTTTAATTACTTGTTCATCTTTTTATCACGTTTATCCGCATACTACTTTTTAATCAATGTTTCCAAATAAACAGGAAAGAAAAAATACTCCTTTGAGGTAATTTACTTTTACTTTTAATTTTAAAGTTAAATTAACATACCCGCTCGTTCTCCAATACGTGCGCTCAATTGCACACCTATACACCTACTACTAAAAACCCCGCAAATTTCATATTCTTGTCAGAATAGCCTCGTACAAAACTACTCTCAGGCAATTCACAATAATAACCCTAAAAAAACCGCGAATCGAATGCTTACGTAACGGCCCTCAATTATCCATTTCCGATTAAAGAGCCTTGAGGGAAAAAAACAACAACGACGAGAGCCTGGTAAAAGAAAAACGGAAAAAATTCATCTCCAGCTCGTATCGCGAACAAATAATGGATAAACAACGCAAGCTCTTGTATAGGAACGTACGGGCACACGTCGATGATTGGGCGGCTCGTTACAAAAGTTAAGAGAAGCGCGGGGAAAAGCAAAACGAGAGACGATGTACGAGAAAAGAGGTAGAAAACGGCGTCGGCGCGTTTGCACGCGCTCATGAAAAAACGATGACCCTTTGTTCGTTCTCGCTTTTCTCTGTATGTGCACGTGGCCGGCGCAGAAGAATATACGAGAGCTCGGAAATAAGCCATTTGAAAATAACGCTCGGAAAAGTGGCTCGGTGTTTATTTTATTGTTTATTCTTTCTGACGGGGACGTGATACGGTAGCGTGTGGCTAAAATTTTTCGCCCTCCCGCTTGCTTTCCAGATTTTTGCAGCGTATATAGTAAACTAGAATTGTGTTTACCTTTGTTTTTTGACGTTTATTTTTTTTTTCTCTCCCCTACTCATTTCAACGTTTTATATTTTCTCAGTCCATAGATGCGCGGAAAATTGTAACAATTTGGGTTACTGCCAGGTTTGTAGTTTAGTACTGCAGTGTACATTTTTCGTAATTTTTTTTTTGCCTTTTCAAAGAAGCACAATGAATTCATTGATCCAAAAATTACGTAAACCAAGTAAGAATATGAGAATTACTCTCTCTATTGCGAAAAAAATGTTCATGCTTTAAAAACCTGAATTTCGAATGAATTATTAGCATACTGGTCTTACCGCACCTGACTCACTCTACTTGAAATGTGCAAAAGAATACAGCACACGTCGCCGAACTCTCCTCATTTTTCCTTTTTACACGCAGTAAAACCGTATTTTTAGATCACTCTGTCCACACTTTTGTAATTTCCGCAAACATTATTATTACCCGTAAATATTCAAAACGACAGCCGCTCCGTCCTAATAAGAACAATATAATCAATTACGACAATTTCGTTTGGAAAATGAAATTCATTCGCACAGCAGTCACGCGAAATCGTCATACTCAACGGCGACAGGTCACATCGTCGAATTTTACGACAACATCCACACCACGTCAAACTACTCTTAACGGACTATTTGGCGCTAAAATTATCGTGCGCCGAGCTTGGCGCGCTAAAGTTCATCGCGCGCGAAAGGGCAACAGCAGCAGCGTCGCGGCGCTCTCGCAAGCTTCGGCGCGCGGTTACTCACAATAAATAACCCGTGCAAAAGTGAGGCGCGCAATTCGGAGGAAAACACGGCAGCAGGGAGCTGCGTCGTCGAGAAGGCGACTCACCTAGAGGTGCGTATCGATCGGTTGCGTAGAGCGGAGAGTAGCAACTCGCCTCCTCCGTCCGCCTCTTCCTCTCCTGCTCAGCTGTCGCTCCTCTTTCGCACTCGAGGATCTCTCTCTTCTCTCTTTCTCTCTCTCTCTTAGCTCTCTTCCTCTCTCTGGCACTCTACTCGAAAAACTGTGTTATTTTCAACAACAAGAAGCACCACTAGCTGTTACGACAGGCACAACAACTCGGTAGCGCGCACTACTATACTCTCTCTCTCTCTCTATCTCTCTTTTGACAATATCCCTCAGCTATAATCCATGAGGTAAGAGCACGGGGCTCGCGAGCAACAGCAGCACATATCACGAATGCACGCGCAGGCACTGTGCATATACAACACACGCGGATAGGGAGCTACGTCGTGTGTGTCCTCGAGCGAGCGTCCGACGGCGGGAATCAACGCACTGCCGTACGTCAGCGGTGGCGGCAGCAACTCGCGCGCGCGCTCGCTATATCCCCCTCCCGCGCCCTCCTGCGACTCCAGCGCTCCCCCTGCGAGAGAGAGAGAGAGAGCGCGCGCGCACCGTTAGCCCCACTCCTGAGCCACCGCGTCGACGGTCCTGCGGAGGAGGGAAGCAGCAGCAGCATATACATACCAGCTTGCGCGTGCCTGGCTTTAGATATAGATGTATACTCGTGTGTATGTCTGTATACGTTTCTACTTTTGCGCGGTGCTCTCTGTAACAGGCCTCTCTTTTCGCTATGCTTTTCCGCCTTTTTTCGAACGGCTTGACGATGAATATTGATGGACCTGCTGTGCTGCTACTGCTGATATAGGGATGGCAGATTCGCGGCGGTTTCACTCAATGTGATAGTGTTCCAAGAGTTAGGAACATATTGGTACATGCGGATGTACTTTAGTTGATAAAATGATAATTAAGTTACAGTCAGAATTATAGTTTTAGAGTATAATGTTACGAATCTTTAAATTCATAATTTTAGCTGACGATTAGGTTAACTGTATCATCATTTTTATACAGATCGGTTTTCAAAATACACAGATTGCTTATGAATGGAGTAGTATAAAAAATCATGACTACGTTCATTTGTAGCTTAAATATGGTAACTATACGTGTACCACGTAATCAACAAAGTTGTTGATAGTATCTAAGTTGTATTCTCGTCGATTACTTATTGCGCAATGATGTAGCAATTGATACAAGACGTAATCGCGACTTCAAAGTTTTCGAAATTTGCATTTTAGTAAATTAAAAAAATAATATAATCAAAGTGTGAATAATTAGTCATCGATCCTAAATTGGATAGGCAATTCACAGTCTTGTGAAGTTTCCCCGTTATTCGACCAAACGACCCGTGCCTTCTTTCTCTTCGTGAATATTCGTGAAAACGTGAGAAGAGTCTGAAAATAAGGCGCGCAAACTTGAATTAATCCCCTTTATTTCAGTGATTCATCGCCGAAGTATTTGCGGTTTTTAAAAATGAAAATTTAAAACTAACTGCCTGATTTAGTGATATTTTCAGGGGAAATGAGCGCAGTTAAATAATTCATCAACGCCAGCATCTTCCTTTCACGGCATGGTTTACGCGCTTCTCGATACGCGCGCGACCAACACATGAGACTCACCGGACTCTGCCTGTTTCTACTTGTCCGTATACATTTTTGTGCTACGTGAGTGAAATCTTACGCAGGCAGTCGTGATTTCTTTTCTCTTTTTTTTCTTTCTCTTTCTCTCTTCCTCCCTCGACATTATGAATCGAGATTTTATGCACATTAGATAAACAGACATTTTTCAACGCGATAAGTGCGCGCAAACGTGTTGGTAATACATACTATGATGAATGCTTATGCCTATACTGAATGGATCTTGAAAATGTAATAATAATACGTAAGATAAGAATTTCATCTAAATATATAACGAAAAATCAAACAATCACTATCACATGTATTTAAAAATATGTAATTAAATAAATAATTTGAAAGTACTCATATCAAAGTGTACTTATGTTAGTATAATTGAAACGTAAAATGTTTAAAATTTAAAATGATTATTTAATATCAATGTTGTCACGTATATATATATTATCTTAATAATACACTTTCCGAGTTTCGATTAAATGTGTATACGCTTGTCATCAGAAATGAAATTAATTTGTGACTGAAGTACCAATCATACTGAACATGTGTCAATTAAAATTTAGTTATTCGCCATCTGATTTTGATTGAGCTTTATTTACATGTAATTTACATGTAATTTACATAAAAATGACAAAATTTTAATTAAAGAAAGGTAGAAGGATGTATATTTTTTTATAAATTATACTATTTTATTTACAACATGTCACGGTATTATAGTTAGACGCGATACATGCAGTAGAAAAAACAAGCTTCTCTACTCTCACTAATCTCACTATTAAGAAATACAATTGTCTGGGCAACACGTCTCTCGCACTCCGCTCTCCGACGTCTAATTTTTCCGCGGAAATAAGCCGTCGGAGAAAGCGAGAAAGAGAAAGAAATTCCTGTGCACTGGCCTGCCTCAAGAATACACTCCAGCCGCCGGGGCTCGAGCAGGTGGAAGAATGAAAAACGTGACGAAGACGCGGAGTTGCTTCATCAACGGTGCTTTCTTCGTTTTGCCGGGCGCAAGCGCAGCACGCTTGCGCTATATACGCGCCTTTGGAAAAATTGCAGCAGCTGAGCGCGCGGCAGGCGCATGTGCAAGGGCTAAAATTCCAGCTGGGAAATTCAATCCGCAACTCTTCGGGTGCTGAATAGTTCATGAGGCGCGCGTACATACGAGCGTTCGCGCTGCGTTAATGTCAATGGCAAGCTGGCGTGAAATTGCCGTAATTTCGAAACGCGCGTTAAGTTCTGATTATAGGATATTGGAGTGTGGGATGAGCAAGGGCTGGTAATTTGGTTTTTTTTCTCTCTTTTTTTTTTTAATTACCAGTAAAAATATTTATAAGTAGTACTATAAATGATTTAAACCTAATATTTGATTTAAACGTAGTATAAAATTAGTATAAAAAGTGTAAGGAATAATTCTTTCATTCAAGTTATTCAGAATTTGTAAGGATATAATTAAAATTTGTAATTATTATTTGGACCGTATGAGAGTAAATCGTCATTTAGTTAATCTAATTAAAACGGGATCACATAATTCGTGTAATTAATTCAACTAGATTTGAATATTAACATATAAATACCAAGTAAAGTAATTAAATTACCAAATTAATGCAAAACGTTAATAAAGGCCAAATGGTGAATTAATACCGATCAGTTGCCAGTGGCTATTTCCATCAGGTATTGATTAAATTTGCTACACCTTTGACAAAACTGAAACTTAACGTGGCACAGGGCACTTAACTTCTTGAGAATTTAATTAAAAATTTAATGAAATCGATTTGGGGCGAGCAAACATTTGAAGTATAACTCGACGGTCCTCATCAAAATTTCGCTCAAAAGCAACAAGCACACAGTCCAGCCGAATGGGAACCCCATTTCATTCACGCTACAATTCGTTACATTTCAATAAGCGGACCGTTATTTTGAGGCACAACCAGCAAAACGCGAATGTATTTTCGAGTACATTTAATTAAAAGCTGGAAAACTCGAGACGCGTACACACGTCTGTACCCATCTCGTTTTTAATTTCTCTTTTTCATCGACCTCTCCCACTCCCTCTTTCTTTATCTCGTGTGACGACAACATCAATCCGGGAACAAGTAGAAAAACACATCGGGCAAAATTTTCCTTTCGCCGTTACTTACAGAGGGCTTGTAACTTTGGTCCGCATCCATTACGTCAGAGGGTGAATTCTCTGATCGGCTGGAGCAAATCCCCAGCACGAATGTTTTCTCTGGCTCAGCAGGAGTGCGAGCGAGAGGGAGAGAACGTCTTTGAGGCTCTCTTCTCTCCTTTCCGTACGTGCGATCCCCGGCGGATACTCGCCTTTGCCATGCCACTCAACTTGCCTCCCCCGACACTTTATTCCTCCTTCCGTCTGGTTTACCCGCGCGTGCACTCATTTCTTCCTCCCCTAACAAATTCTTTAATTATCTTTGCACTTTGAGTCTTCCTACACCTCTTTCTACGTACACCAATCAGCAGTATATATATTTTTCCGCTCACTTGGTAACCGCAATTTGATATTTTACTAGTTCTTTGAGATATTCAACCGGGCAGAAACTATTTACACAATTTTTTCGTAACTTAGTGAAACCAAATTTGATCAAAGCTTTTAAATATTGGATCATTTTATCCACATAGAATTATTTTAATTAATGACGAATTTAAATAATATTAGTTTCAAAGGAAATTCATTTATACATGAAGAATTATTAAATTTCACAAAGAGAGAAAAATTTTTGAAAAATGTACTCTCGAAGAAACTCATATTATCCCATTGCGTGGAACTCGTCTCTAAAGAAACAAAAAATGTACGAGCAATCTCACGAACAAGGATGGTAGAAAGATAACGAAGAAACGTTGGTTTTTCCGTTAGCGCCATTAGCGATTCCCATGAGTGATTATCTGCGATGAAAGAAACCAGGTTTGTCTATTTTCGCACAGAGAAAATTGCAAGTAGAGCAATCTCCAGCGTAAACACCCAAAAGCAACTAAATCCTTCGAAGCTGCAACAATGTCGAACATACACCAATTTTTTCGAAAACTACTAATTAATTTCCTGAATTTTTTTTTAAATTCTTCGTAAATCAGTAAAAAAAACAAAAGTCCCAACATACTAATTATTTTCATTACTCTTGCATTTGACCCTATTATTTAGCTTAATTTTATAAACTTCAATAATGGTCCTTGTAATTGGACAATGATCCAGCTCGGAGCAGTATTCATAAATTTCATAACCTCCTTCACCATTTACATGGTCTCATTAATTTTGAGCAAGCCATTATCACAGTACGCAATCCTCCTTTAGCCCCAGCTACAACCCTTCGCTACCCTTCCCCTGCTCCTCCTCTCGTGCCCTCGCCCTGCTAAATTCTCCTTTCTCGCGCTCCACCTTTTCTAATTCTCTAATTTCCCCCCGCTCGCTCCTCACATCCGGCCGTCTGTTCCCTTTTAACTCGCCTTCCCTCCCGCCCTTCCATCCACAGCTCTTTTATTACGATTCTCTCCCCTTTCTGCAATATCTCGCGCTCTTTCTCATACTCCTCCTTCTGCACGTCAGTCCTCTACCTCGTAGGCATGGCGCGCAGCCACTGACCTCTTTTCCCGACAACTTTTATCTAAAAATGTCTCGCGTCCGTCCGCCCGACGGTATATAACGTCGTGGGGTCGAAGCGCGACGGGCGCAAGTCGGAGAAACAGGCGAGCATCAGAGGTACAGGCGCGCTCGAATATATTCCCCAAGGTGCCCGCGAGAAGACTCGCAGTAACGTTGTTGTGCCTTGAACCATGTGTGTATGTGTGTGTATATTCGCGCACATGTGTGTATATTGCTGGCTGACTACACGCACGAACGCTATCCTTTTATCGAGAAACGCATTACGGCTGACCTTACTTCAGCCGTAAAAGTTGCCTGCGCGAAGGCAAGCCCTTTCCACTATCCATTTCTCCCCTACTCTCCTTCGTTCGCTCATCCCCTTGGTGTATCGATGATTTCCCTTTCCACTTTTGTGTTTTCTTGCTTTTTTTTTGACACTGGAAAATTTTCAATTCGCCAGCTGAGTTTCTTATTACCAGGGGGAATAAATTTTCGTTCTCACCCAGAGGAGAGATTGTTCTTGTAAAACAATGAAAATAACAAGAAATTAGCTGTTTTGTTGATATATACATAGACAAAAGTGAATTTAATTCTTGTGTGAGGGTTGAAGGATAAAAATATATTACAAGGATAGGAAAATTTAAGGAATTTCTTAGAATGCTTTGCTTAATTTCACCTAAGATATAAAACTTCGAGAAGGTATTCTGACGGTCGCATTCTTAACAAGACGTGCTAGAATGTGGGGTCAAAAAACGAGAAACATCTGCCTTTCCTCATTCATAAAGGTAAACAACCAAAGGATCTTATTGCCTTCCTTCAAATGCCAATGGCTTCCCTTTTTCCTTTCCACTCAGTGACGTCAAAGATAGCTCATGAATGATGCAATACTTGAGTTTATAAATAATAGAATAGATTTGCATGTTATCTTGAATTAAAATTAAATATTGAGCAAAGTAACAAGTTCATAATAAAACAACATTTTTGATGATTATGAATAATAAAATAACGAATAGACGATTAATAGATGTAATACATATTTATAAACTAGTACTTGTTTCTGTTTGACTACAGTACGTATCAATTTGAAGTTTGCTAACAACTATTACTCATGTCCAAAGCATCCGTTGCCTTCGATCACCATTAACTTCCCAGCGTCGAATGTCAAGGGTTGTCATCTACACGTGTCATCTGTTCGTTTGAGTGGTCCGAAAAATGGATACAAACGGATTTGTTGAGAGGGTTCCTACAGCTGTTTTCACAGAATTTCTAGGTGTATATTGCTGGTGAATATACTAGGGATATGGTGAGTTTGATCTTCAAATTATTCCCCAATATTGACTGACATTCAATAGGAGGCCAAGTTTAGTAAGATCTTAGGTGTGTATATTCTCTACACAAGCTGTGCATCTGGAGCATGAAATTGTATACCGTGAAGATAAGGATAACTAAATGTCTGATTTTACCTACCAAGGCTGTATAGTGCACAAATCATTCTTTCTAAATATAGAAATGTATACATTTATAGTAAATTGCCTTAAATTCGATATCAATCTATTATAAAGATATTTTAGTATTTCTAAGGTTCGCGTGTTTGCAAAATATAAAATTCACAAGTAACTTAAAAGTTAATCATTGATTTTCAGATACGTGTTAATAAGAAAAAAAATTTGAAAAAACTGTTAAAAAATACTGATAATTCCATTCGATTACTCAAACCATAAGAGCTTCCTAACGGCAATTGACAAGCACGTGAAATAAAGAGTGGATAATGAGCTCTTCCACTAACACGCAGCAATGAAATCCGCTTCCAAATTAGTTTAATTTCGCACGTACGCGCATGCAGCAGCCGGTAACGAGCAACAACAATTAACGAGTGGTGCACGCACATGCTGCACGACAACAAAATGAATAATCTACTCGAGTGGAAGCCTCTACTGTACCGTAGCAACCTGACACAACAGCGTCGTCTTTGCCTGTGCACACATAGAGCCCACACACTCAAAACTCCACACGCCATCGAGCTCGGGGCAAAATCGATGCGCAAACGGATGCTGATCTCGTAGTAAGCGCGCATCGATAATAATAACGCGCCAGAGCGGCGAAGCTCGTCTTAATAGGATTGGATGCATTTGGCCAAAGGTCGCGCCCTTTCTCGCCCTTTACTTCCTATTATGATAGTGTAGAGCTCGCTTCCGAGGGATCGATGCCGAGTGCTCGCATCGGGAAATTAAACGGTTATCGCTGGCTTTTTTTCCATTCCCGATGGATTTTTAAAGCGCTGCTAACGTTTCAGGGAAAAAGTGGGATTTTCACTTTTTAAATCGTTAGTGTGATACTGTACTTTCTTTTTTGATATCTTCTTTAACTTTTTTTACTATACTCTGTAATATCTAAAGTGTGGTTGATAAGAATAAGCAAATGAATACATGAATCGGCAAAGCATCATATTGTATTGATTCCTTAATAGAGCTTAGACTGTGGAATCAATCAGAAAGTAGAATTTTGAAATAAGTCGACAAAGCTATAGCAATTACATAAACGAACTTTAGAACAACAGTATAGGTAGCTCGCACAGAAGGACAGTTTGGGATAAAACAAGACAGCAACTATCTCGCTCCGCAAGATAAACGCGCGTGGACACCCGAGACGATCGATGCGCGGATCAGCTGATAAGATCAATTAGTTTGAACGGATAGATCCAATTTGGCGTAGGATCGTGCAGGTGGGCAACGGTTGCCCGACAAATGGATTCCAGAAACGCGGTTAGCATTCGGGAAACGACTGTAAATTGGCAGGACCGCGCTGTGTACAAACTGTATTCGTTTAACAGTTTCGAGAAGTTTAGGTTCTCGGACAGGGCTGTCGAAGTCACGCGTAAAAGAAACCGCAAGTAATTCTGTGACTTTTGTTGGTACGCGTGTTTTGGGCTTACAAATGAAGTTTTTGTTTTAAAAATGTCTGCGGCCTTATTAAGCCAAAGATTTTTAAACTAGAGAATATGAGAAATTGAGTTGAAAAATATATTGGTTATTTTAATAAACCGCAGGCATCCTTCCATAGCCACATTCTGTTTTTTGAGAAATATTTTAAGTAATCATTATAGGATACATGAAAATGCATTAAAAACAAACACTGTTTTTCAAAATGAAGTCAATGTATAAGTTTAAAACTTTTGTATATTATACAGGTTTATTGGAATATATTTACTTATTTTCGATTCATCACCAGAATTTATCGAGCTCTATAATGAAATATTCTTTTTGGGTGAGAATGAGACTTTTTTTTTAATTATAAAAAAGGCTTGTTATTTCGTATTAATTATGCGGTTTCCAATTTACTTGGTGAAAATCATCTTTCAAAGTTTTATAAAGCCTCAAAACTCGCATCGCTTGTAAAATAAGTTATCATTTTTCCAAATGCATTGGCAATATTGGTATAGTGTTCATTGCATTGACACAATTCTGCATATCCGTGTATGATTAATATTTTTTAATTTTGTATCGATAATCGTTCGATAAGTAGGCGTCTTTTTTAATCTCGCAGATTAACGGTGCCATAAAGAAATGCTTTTCACCATTAATGAGGCAATCGAAATTCAGCGTGCACATCGTCGAAGGCCGAAATGAAAACATTTTCATGTTAGCCAAGCTTCACTGAATATACACACATCAATTCACCTGCCGCATAATAACCGGCCGGTAGTGCAACTAGAGTTGCGCGCATATACACATATACTCACGACATTCGATAAGTAAATAAGTTGGAACGCATAAGCATGAGCGTCGACCACCTAAAGTCGGAAGGGGAGACACTTACGTGTGCGTATGCGCGCGTCTACGTGCGAGCCATCAATATTCGATGGAAAAGTAATGCGGACCTCTCTCAATACTGAGTCTTTGCACGTTCGAGAGCGTTTTTTTTTATTTTTCCTACCTCTTCCCCCTTCCTCCTCTCTACTACCAACCGTCTTTCTCCTCTTTTTCCTCCCCTCGCTATGAAACTGCACTCGATGCTACTAGCATGACCGCACGTACAAGGATATATATGTACGTGCGGCATTCCGCGTTCGAGTGGCACGATGGAGGCTTGGGGAATAAAATTTTGCTTGGAATTCGCTCGTTGCGGCTGCGACTTTTTGTCCCGAGCGCGACGCCATGAATGCTTCGAGGATCGTGATCGATCGGCTCGATAGGAGAATAGAGATTAATGGGTGAATCATTTGTTTCTTGGTTGTTGTTTTCTAAAAAAGAAACTTGTTGATCCATTAAAAGTTCAGCGTTTCTTCATTTATTACTTTTTACTTTTCTAACATCTCTTGAAGCATTTGTTTGATGTATTTAAAAAGAAAAGAACTAAATTCTTCAAAGGAAGTATTTTCACTTTATGAAGATTCGTATTCAATTACATTAACTTCAAAACGTATCAAGCTCTCTAGCAAAACTCTATTTTTTGCCAAATAATATCTTGAAACGGAATATTCCATATGTATGCATGTACATTTGCGCTCAACTGCACATAAATATACATGAAATTGTACAAACACACGCAACACTTTTTTACACTCACCCCCCCCCCCTGCCGATCCTTTATTTTCTCCATTCTTACAGCTCGCACTTATGCATATGTAACAGAACAGTGTTGGAGAAACAGCAAATTAAAAAAGGAGCGGGGGAGAGAGAAAAGGAAAGGTGTATGCTGCACTATGTTACCGCTTGATTTTAAATCTTTCATTTGTTCCAATTCCGGTATCCATTTTCTTTTCCCTTTGCATTTGCATAAGACGCATAATTGCCTTTGTCCGTATCAGCAACAACAACAACATTCATTAGTCTTACATCCGTAATTGTACAAATGAAAATAGAATCAAGGTTTATTTATCGATCGCTGTAATTTCCTAGATGAAATAACAGAAACTGGATTGCTCAACTGATCACGCAATGATGACTGACGTGACATTTGCAAGATATTACACAAAATTTTTTGCCTTATTGCGACTTAATAATAGCAAATACAAACTTGTAACTAATTCAAGAATTATAAGTTAGTTGCACTCCTACTCGTCACTTGCTACTACTTAGAAATTAGTCTGTTACCAGTATGACCGCTACACCGGTCTACGTTTTAGCAAGTCCCAGCAGCAATTAACCCATCACCGACGCTTGGTTATCAAAACTTAATCCACTCCTCTTCTTTAACAAACGATTCGCGCGGAGCCGGAAGATAAAGCGTTTGCTCGGCTTGGATCAGGCCAAGATCCACGGGAGAAGAAAAGGAGGTCAAGAAACGGGATAGAACGCTAAACGCGCGCACGTGGAGGGCTAAGAAGATTGCGTCCGTACGCGCGTGCACTATACAATACTTCCGCCTGTCTTTCCTTCTTCTTGCGCATGGAAGATTATAAGGCAGGTTGTGCGCGAATCCAGTGCTATGTTGCCACCCCTATAGGCAACTTCGTCTCATGGGAACAGACCATTACGAGCCGAGTTTCCATTCACGCGACGCGGGAAAACAACTTTTAGTCTTTTTACCTACATCCGCGTTGTAAAAACTTTTCCCACTCCGTTGTGTGTAGCGCCAACTTTCAGACGGCCGATATCGAATATTCACGGCTTTGTGTACGCGCGCTTCTAAGTGTGAGGGAGAGAGAGAGATGCCAGCTACGTGGGAGGAAACCGTCTTTTTACGGTGGGTATTTTAAATTTTGCTCGTACGGTAGAAGTCGCGTAATGTGTGCGCTATATGTAGGAGGGAAAGCGTGCATAAGAGTTGCACATTTTTATAGGCAATGTTATATGGCTTTTCAGACTGTTGTAGGAAATTCTCGATGGAGTTCTTTTGTTAAGGAAAATTTAATATGTATATACTTTTATCTATTGATTAGACTGGATGGAAAAGGAATTTTGCAGAACGCATAATATGAACTAGAAATTCCCTCTCCACAAACTCTGAGCTGGGCCACAGTTGTATAAAGAAAGTTGAACTTTGGCTTTGCAAGTGCAATCTAAAAGACTATACCTATCTAAGTAATGCAACTTCATTTTACAGTTCACGTACCATATATCAAACAAAAAGTTTTTCTGAATTAGTTTTCCGATTCTCCCACAACAACTAATGCAAGATACAGATAATTAGGTGAGATAATTATTTTTTTACGGAAAAACTGCTATATATTAAGGTAAGCTTATTTAATTTCAGCTTACCTACACGGTTAAATACGTGAGAAAATATCATACGAGCTTATCGAGGTTATACCATAGCTATTATTTATTTACTTGATCGTTCGATTAAGTTATTATAGGACTTGCACTATTTATTTATTGATAGTTCAAATAACACGACCTCCATTTATCACAGGGACTATTTTCTCTCAACTTAGCTGATTTTCCACTTTTGGCTTCTGCAGCAAGTGCTTTCCTAGGACTCCACCGCACTCCCAGACGCCGAACGGAGTTCTAACTACTAGTATTAGACTTAGTGGTTTCGCTTAGACAATCTTGTAAAACGTTTCGCTGCTTCTCTCCCTCTGCGCTGGCATCGCACGATGTACAGAAGACCCATGGGAATCTGTCAGCTGACGTCATGCTTCTAAATGAGTCTACTTTCATCAAAAGTGTATAAATCGAAGTCGCAGAAAGAATAATAATAATGCTATTGAAGTAATATTATTATGAAGCTAAAAAAGTTTATTAGTGTGACATTTCCTTTACTTTCTTATGCAACTTATATTCTTGAAAAGTGAGCTATAGAAAAAAGTAAAGTATCTCATAAGTACGATCGATTGTTTGAAACGGTATGAAGTGAATCTGACATGATTTCATTTTGCGTGTAACCGATATCTAAATCATTTATAATTCACATTTTCAGCATCGATATTATGTTTATAATTAAAACAAGAAAAAATTACATCTGGTTAATAACTAACCGCTAGACTTTTTTACTAAAAGAAAATATGAACACAACCAAATTCTTTTGATCAGAGCTGCTAGATTACTCTACCTTGACAGAGCTAAGGATGAACAGCACACTATAACATAGTCCCAATGTTTCTCGTCGCGTACTTCCTTTAAGTCTCCTAAAAAAAGAATGATTTTCCCAATAGACGTGCAGCAGAGTCTCTCTCTTCTCGAAAGAGTTGTTCTTTCAAGCCGGTGACAAACAGCCTCTCTGTCTCCCTCGACAACTTCTACCTCTCTCCTGCTATCAAAGGACTGGAATCAATGCGCCTTATCAGCGAGTCGCTCTACATAGCGCGAAGTGCTGCAGCGCCAGAGTAAAGACGAGGATAGAGAGGGACGGAGAGGGAGAGGCCGAACAAGAAGCGAACAATCATTCGCCAGAGACAATTCCGCACGCGTGGAGGTAGAGAGAGAGAGAGTCAGAGGGGCAAAGTACTCGCCACAGTGACTTTGCTCGTGGTAGAACAAATTCCCGAGTCTATTTGCTCTTTAGGGGAGGAGAGTGGCACCAGTGGTGGTGATGGCTTCGTGGATATAGTCCCGTGTTCACGCCGCGACGCTGAATCGCTAACGTTTACGTACTTTCGTGGGGCGATGGCGCTGGCAGTAGAGGTTTTCTTATCGATATCTCATTCGTGGCAGTGTAATATCTTCTTTTGCGATCCCTGTCTTTTTCAAATTTATGGTACGTGATTTTTTTTTTGGCCCTTTGAGGGAAGCACTTTCTTTCTCCGAGGGCAGAATTGTTACCCCTTATAAATCATAGAAAATGTGTTGTTCATAAGAAAAGACGTATATTGAAGATCTTCTATCCGAAATTCTCAAGTGCCACTCGACACTTCTTTTTTTTCAAAGTTTTTTTGAAATTTTAAGTATACGTAAAATCTACAAATAAACTTTTTCCTAACAACAAAAACACAGAGGATAAAAAATACATAAGTAAGTGTACGTGTAATTGTACTTTTATCTTTCGAAAATAAACTAGTTCGACTAAAAGTTACAATGTACTGAAGTTTCTTCCTGGTTTTATTTTGTTGCAAGCTTTACTCCACTAATGCCCATTCAATGTGACTTTTAAAATCTTACGTGTCCTACATGTTTGAACATGTTGTTACAAATATGAAAGTTTAAAAGTGGAAGAAGATTCTTTACAGTGACAAGTTATGATTTTATAAATTAAATGAATAAAACTCACCTGTAGCATTAGCAAGGTTTCGTTTTGAGGAAAGAGCGTCATATTGAGGACCTGAAATCAAAGAAAAAATAAATCTATAAATAACATATAATGCGTAATATTATAAAATTTGATAATAAACTTGTAAAATTATTGTCATATCATTAGAAACCATATCGTCCTAAATTACGTAAGTTAAATTAGCCATACAGCGCACCTCTTTAAATTATCTAGCTATTTCGTTAGTGTAGAGCTTAATTAAAAATATTTTTAATTACCTATATAGGTAACCGAAAAGATTATATATAGGCCTCATAAATTATTTCACAGTCTTTTGATATTATCTTGACTTATTTATAGGAGTATTTCATATTAATCATATCCAATTTACGCTTAATCTACAATTCAGCGTTATACAAAGTTAATATCACTTTCAGCAAGTTTTTTTAAAATTTTTTTTAATAGTATAAAATATGGCTATAGATTAATAAATTATTATTCTTCTCAACTACAAGAAAAACTTGTATAGTCAAATGCAGAAATTGCAACTATTTCAATAAACAAAAATTTTTTGCTTAGCTGTGCAGAACATCACGAGAGTTATTTTAAACAATATTGCGGGATTTTACAAGCTCTATCTGTAATTAAATTATCAGAACGACACCATCGCCTTTCTTATTCTCGCTGGCGAAAGGAGCGGAGCGAAGACAAACTGGCTATAAAGACGAGTATCGGTGCGACGAATAAATTGAAACTGCTGGTTGGCGCTCGTGAAATTTTATCATGCGCCGTATACGAACGAGCCCGCAAGAAGAGATTTCCAGCTTGCACCAGACCCTTGTCATAAACCACCAAACACCCTTAACTTTGGATTATAATTATATCACAAAATCATATTAAACGTCAAACTTCAACTAAAGAAAAAAAATGCTAGATGGACGATATGCATTTTATTAAACACTCAAATGCGGCTGACCTAAATCGTCCCCGTGCGCCGGAGCTTTGTCTGTCTGCCGTGCCTCAAAACTATACTCTCTCTATCCGCAACAGGCCGCGTGTGAACGCTATAACGTCTTTTCTCTCCCTTGGCATTTTTTTCTCTGCATTCTTACACGCCTGGCGTATATACACGCGCGGCGCTTTTTCTTCGGGTTTTATCTCGGGGAAAAGGCTCGCGGATACGGTGAAGCAAGAGGCAGAGCATGCGACGACGCCGAGGAACATTTTTCACCCTGCCTGACAGAATACGTACAAATACTTTTACGTTTTTTTTTGTTGCCTTCGCTAGTGCTGACGCGAACAATGTTTTCACTGCGAGATGTCACTATATATACGACTCTCTCTCTCACTCTCCCGTTATTGTTTCGGCGAGAGTGAATTCATATTTCGCGTATTCTATTCAGCGGCGCTGCCCGTCCTATATATATATAAAATAGCGCGAATGAAATGAATTTTCGTATTTTATACCGTCGAATATATGAAATGTATGTTATTTAAATATTAAATTGAAGATATAATATAATAAATGTATTATAACCATTCGGTATTTTAGCGAATTGATTTATTATTTATTAAATATATTCAGATAAATATTTTATTCGTTTTACAATTCAGTTTTAGTGCTTAATTTACATTTTACAACACAATAACGAATTTTATGTAAGGCTCACGCGATGTACAAATATGATTAAATTACTGTTAATTGTTATACACGTTCAACTCTATTTCGATCTAAACTGACAAATCTCTGCAAAAATATTTTACCTATACACCTACATCTACCATAATCGTTAAATTCCACTTTCATAGCCACCCCAATATTACATTAAAATTTATGAATATAGACCAATAGGAGAGAATATATATAAGTATATATTGTATAGAAGCTTCTCTATCACCTAATGAAACTAAAAGGACGAGTTCGCGCGCGCGCCCGTTTACCGCGATAACCTTGAACAGCGCTCTGCCCAGAATTATTTCGCTCGGACATTGCAGCGTCGCTCGATGAGATAGACCTAGAAGGACAATGGTTTCCACACGGCGCACGACGACGGCGCCCATAAACTTCGGGAGGCGGAGACTCCGAAATCGAGGACCAGCGCCGTATTTCGGTCTTGGCCCGGCCGGACGACGAGGCATTATATAGCCACTGGTTTATTGCCCAAGCTCGAAGATAGGCCACAAGACGCTTCGATATGAGGCGCTGTATGGTTGGGAGATTAGAATTATTTCGAGTTAACTTGGTTAAGGCATTTCCCATTTTTATTTCTATGATTATAGTTCTCGAATGTTTCAAGCTTTGGTTAATACAGTTGTATGCTCAATGTTAAAAACTTAAAAAAGAAACGGAAATGTTTCGTTTTGAATATTATTGCACTTCTTTTATTTAAGTATATCCTGTTTTAAATGATGCAATATAATAGAATTAATTAAATTGTACAATAGCATGTATTATTTATCTACTGGGAGCTCAATACTTTAGATGAATCAGGTCCATGCAAACCGCAAACTCTGTAGGCTAACCCCAAATTACGCGGCATCGTGAGATAACTAAACAAGTCTCATTAGCTAAAACTAAATGTGGTACACCGGAAACGGGTCATACCTGAGATAATACATCAAAAGTTTTATTGCCAAAGGTTTTAAGCGAATACCAACTATTTTTCAACCCATTAACTTTGTTAAATGTTTCATTTAAAGTAAAATTTATAGTTCCCGGAAAAACAATTTTAATTAAATTCATTAGCGAGATATATTTTTGTTTTAAATTTACCTTTTTCCAACGAAAAATCTAATACCACATTTACGATAATGCTCTGAGTATACTTATACAAATACCGAAAATCGCTGAGCTTTAAATTTATCTAGAGTAAGTCGACCCGTTACCAAGAAAGACCAACGAAAAGGAAAAAAATAGCTTACTTTCTTAGCTAAAAAGCAGAGAAGTCGCGTATGCCTGTCGACTGAACTGTCGTCAAGTGGGAATCGAGAAGAAATGGACGTGTGTCGCGGCTTTGGTGACTAATGCCATTCTTCGAAATCGCGTAATTGTAGTTACGTAAAGTGTGTCCCATCGAACGAACGCAATTCGAATTCCCGACGCGCGCGCGCACGAGCCTTTTATTCGATCGGCCGATGACTCGATTAATCCGCCATTTCGCCTCGTGACAGGGAGAATCCCTCGTTATGCCGCGCACCTGAGCGTATGCTCGAATAGTGATTCGGAATAGGAATCCGCTTCCATACGGCGTAGTATATACGTCATCAGCCGCGATTGGAAATCGTCTCAGGCTTATTTCGTCGCTCGCACTTGACCCTCTTTCTTTTGGTGCGTCCTCGGTCATCTTTTTCTTTATTGTACCTCTTGTATTAGCAATTTGAGAAAAACTAACGATTTACGCTACGATTCCGTTTCTAAGAATGTCGTTAAAAATGATCCATTCGATTAAATTAATCTAACATACTCGTTTGATTATAGATATGTGAAATAAATAT
Organism: Torymus tubicola; assembly: GCA_035583055.1. Taxonomy (NCBI): domain Eukaryota; kingdom Metazoa; phylum Arthropoda; class Insecta; order Hymenoptera; family Torymidae; genus Torymus; species Torymus tubicola. Next base: position 22,028 of record JAWWEQ010010933.1, on the reverse strand, counting down.
ATGAAAAAACAAATTCAGTTCGAATCAGAGTTGCAAAAGACAGCAAACGGTGTTATTGTGTAAAATTCATTACTACTAATTTTCATATTACTATAATATAAAATTTTTATGTTACAATTGTTCAAGAAATATTTATAGAGTTCCTTAAACTTATTTTGTACACGACACACCCGATACTTCTGACAGTAATTCTGACACCTCGAAAATCAATAATTCGATTTTCTTGAATCGTGTTTTATATATATCTAGATACAAAAGTTTTCTCTACTCTGAATGGAAACCGAACTAATTTTTAAAAATTCCATTTTCGACAATTGAAAAATGCGACAATATTAAATTTAAGAAAAACAGCTTTCAGCAATATCATTTTTCTTGTCAGATAGTATTTTATTTTTCTGCAGCGTAGATTGAAGAAGATTTACGCAGGTCGTTTAGCGTAATATCCACAAACAAACCAAAAAAATATTCACGCTCTCGTTGTCAGATCAGCAAAGTTTAAAATTGACAGTATTGTTAGTGAACGTCTTTGCGCCCCCTACCAAAAAATCGTCTCATTTTTCTCAGGCACGCGCGTGTGCTCGTGTATACCCAATCTTCAATCTTTCACGAAGCGCTCAGAACTTGATCTCGGCCAATTTGTCTTCCAGCTTCGATGTGCGACGCGTCTATACTTTTTTTACTACCCAGGTTGCGCGATTCGGCGCCAAGCCATCGACAATGGCAAATTCAGTGCGCTCGTGCATGCGTTACCATTTCTCGAATTTCAATGCGCGCGCACAGGCGTGTGTATTCCCGTGTGTATGTGTGTGTGTGTGTGCCAAGGACGAGTGGAGAAAAAGTTCGGGCTGCGATTTCACGCCTATCGGAACTTTGTTTGGACGATTCGTGCATCAATATAGAATGAGGATGGACTGGTGGTGCTTATTTTACAAAAAAAGTAACGAGACCAGAGATGAGTTTGTGTGTTCCGATTCGATAGAGGCATTTTTTTTTACTTGGCAAGTTCTCTTTAAAGTTTTTCTAGGGAAAGTGGAAAAAAGATAAATTGCATCATTTTTTTTGTTGCGGTTAAAAAGTTGCGATTACGTAGGTAGAGATCATTTGTTTTTGTTGCATAATTGAGAAGGATCTTTACAAAGTGTCTGCCATACATTCTGAACTTATAAATCGATTTATGAAGAAACTCGAAATGAAAGATAAATATATATAGATACACTTCCAATAAATTGAGAAAAAAGTTTGTTCAAAAAATATTTTATTACTATTATGCATTTAATAATAACCATCATTCATAATATTTAAATGAACTTTTAGAAAAACGGCCACTTTCATTGTCCATCATTTATTAAGTTATATTTACAGGTTGAGAAACAATAAATTAATAAATAAAATAATTTTATCGTATAACACTAAACTGAAGAAACTGTAAATTTTATTTTCTGATAAATAGAACAATGTTTATGATTAAAAAGAAAAAGCTAGATTTATCAATAAATTTCAGTATAAATTCTCGCATTATCGAAGCTTACAAATAAAATAATTTACTCTTGACAATGTTCTTAACGGTGCTATACTTTACAGCAATTACGGGAATGTTTTCACAAACAGCGCATAAATATAAGAATACATTGATAGCATAGTGAAGTGGGTCACTTCACATAATACATCGGGTCTTTTCATATTTTCCGCGTAATATTTTTTGCATGCGGAGGTTTAAATTTCGTCACACAAAAAACGATTTCACTTCTTAGTGAAATTGGGATACCAATACTAATTTAAAAACAAACATCGTTATGCGCAAACAAAGAGATAAAAGTACGTACGTACACGTGCTACTTTATATTTTATAAGTGTGATAATGAAAAAGTTTAATATACGTTGAAACTTGTTTTGAACTGTAATTCTATATATCCGAAAATTCCAATGAATTAATTGAAAACCTGCATGAATAATATTCATTTAAAAATATTCAATTTACTTAATTTTCAAACAATTATAAACAGTTTATTTAAAATAAAATTGCATTGTAAAAACAATAAGAAATAGATTCCAATGGGACAAAATTTATGATAAACTTGTAACTTGATCAGAAAAATTCGCTTCATAGAAACAACACATGAAATTAATTTTTAAACATTTCCGTGACTACGATGAAGAATTTATTTAATCCTACATTATGCTAATTTTCTTAATTCATGTGACACTCTAATTCTCTATTCAAATAACTGAGATGGAAACACATGTCTACCAATATGTTTCTGTCACACATATGTATAATCGCCATTAGTGCAAATGGACTGAGCGCGATACGTACACAACACTGTGAGCCAAAGGGTTGATGACATGAATAGTGTACACACGCTCATCAAGCAGAGTACATTTGTGATAGTCGGATTTATAACCATATTTTCTAATTCACATAGATGCAAATTTCAAATTGTCCTAGAAATCGAAGCATTGACTCCCACTTATAATTAATTTTTTTATATCGGAACAAAACATTTATGAACGGTACCTGCATTAGTAGCAAAAGTCGACTTGTTTCATAAATTTTATCTATACATTTTTAAATTTCATTCTAAAATAAAAAACTTTTCTACGATTTACGTTAGAAATATTAACGTAAATAATAAAACTAAATCCAAACTAACAAGTAAAAACATCAGAAAATAAAAAAAAAATAGTTTTACTTACATATCCATATTATTACTTTAAAAGATGTAGCGAAAAATGAACAACAGAATAGCGAACGCAATTGTAAATATATATGAAATCCACGAGGGTACAGCGCAATATCCTGCTCTCGCTCCTTCCCATTCCCCAGGCCCCGAAACGCAAAGAAGGCCGAGTTGCACGCGGACAAAGCCGTGGCTTATCGGGTAGTCGGGGGAGGTCTAGAGCCATAGCCGCGCGCTCAGAAAATGACGGCTCCATCAATGAAGAGCCAAGCGAGCTGCTGGCGACGCTGGCGTATGCGGCAGCCTGACAAGCGACTTATTATGAGACTGCGAGGCTCGCTCTGAAAGCCATAACGACGACGATGTCGACGACTGGCGTCGCGTTAGTGGAACCGCACGCGCGCGCGCGCGCAACACTCTAGCTATATATCGGCAGGTGGAATTCCAGGCAACGTTGACCGTATATATACCCGCGCGAGCGAGGAGACAATGCGAAAACAGGAGGGGCGGAGAAGCTGTCTCTACCTCAGTCAGAGCTATGCGACGATGTCGGGAGAAAGAGCGAGTTTGCTTTCTCACAATGGCTGTCGATTTTGCGAGCGCGAGCGTGGATTCTTTTCACCCCCCGTGTCGTCTCTCTTCTGCTCTGTCCCCACGCAGTTGAGTAGATTATGCCGAATAATGGCGGCGGTGAGCGCGCTCAAGCTTCGAACGCTGCTGTTCATTCACGCCAGTTTACGTATATATACACTCGCCTACGCAGTGCGAGCGCATGTGTGCGTGGGAAAGTATGTGTCTGTATTGTTTTATGATTTTTTTTTCCATTTCCTGCAGGCGCATTTCGACGCTGCGTGACAGTGACAAAGCAGGTATCGACTGAGTTTTATACGCTAGCGCGAGCTTTAATTATGTCTGGGGAAATTGGATGGATTCGACTGTTCTGCTGCTATGCTCGCTCTGCATCGACTGAAATAGAAATACAAGTTGTAGACGTGCAGGATATATTTTTGTAAAATTGAAATATTTATAGCTTTGTTAATGATTGTTGTTGATTAAAAAAAATCGTTAATTTTAAGATTTCTTAATCTCAAGGCGAAAACGAGTTTGAATTTGATTAGTTGACACCAAAGACCATCGATAAAGACCTCATTCAAATTTGAATGTAGAAAGAGAAACTTGAACTTCTACTAAAACTTACTTCAAAAGTACTAATTAAATAGTTTACAAGGGTTAAGTAAATATTTCAACGAAAGCAGCACCATTCAAGAAATTTAAAATTAAATCATCAAACATTATTTTCTTAAGTAAAATCAAGCTATTAAATTATTCTTTTCATACTAAATGAAAGGATAAATAGTTTTACTAAAAGGTTCTAATAGTATTCAAAGAATTACTGCTGTATTGTTTGGTAATACCTGATTTCTTATAAAAAACAGATTTATCTTGGATATTCCAGTCAAGAAATGAAGTTTTTCAATTTCCTTAATAATATTTGGAAAATACTCAGAAAATTCTGTATACATATCAGTAGCTACGTGAAAAATTAAATAAAAACATGAGTTTGTGAACACCGAAAGGAACCGTAGGAAAAAAGAAAATTGTTATGAAACAAAAAGTTGAAATTCTGTTACAAGTTCAATAAAGTTGATGTAATTTTCCCAAAGTTTTTTTTACAGTATTCTTATACCACCGAAAATAGAATAATCTGTGCACGAAATTTTTGAACATTTTTTTACCACTGGATTACTATTTTTCGTACACGGTGATACATCGACTGAGCAATACCATAAAATTCATTAACAAACTCCGACTCCTGAATTCCATTGTCGACGTTAAAAGTTCAATTGCAAATATCCACCTCACGATGTGTAAAAGTCCAAGCCGATGAAAATATTCGTTAGCTACTAACAAGGCCAGTCGCGCGTAACCCGATTGCGAATCGAATCACGCGATTACGCATGGCCGCGGCGCCGCAGATGCGATTAAAAGTCCGCCGGATAATTGCAACTCGTACGGAGCGGGCCAGTGAGATCGGATTCAATTTTTCCCTCATTGCAGCTGGAGCTTTTTTCCAAACGACGAAACGACACACGTTATCGCGTAGTTCAGGTTACGTGTCTCCGTGCCGAATTCAGCCTCAGGCGCTTATACCACTTGTAATATAATTAATTCGGATTCGGGGGACCGCGAATCGAGTAGATGTTCGCGATAAAACTGGTTGTAGTCTGCAAATGAAAAAGGAAACTTGCAAGGCAGTATTGAGAAATCAAACACCGACTCTTTCTAATGAGATAATTCTTAACTATTTCGATGGATTACGTGTGTTATATGTGGAGGTTTTATGTATAGACAAGTTCTACATAGGTCGGATTCTGAATAGCATAACAACAGTTTGTAAGGTCAAACCATAAAAAGTAATGTAGTCTTCAAAGCGTGCGCGAGAGAGAGAGAGAGAGAGAGAGAGATAGAGAGAGCGAAAAAGAAAGCGAGAAAGAGAGAAAGCTTTTATATAATGACAAAAGATGATAGTCCTGTATAGACTTGAACCACGCAGCTACCGAATTACAAACTGATTTATTTTATGAATTTTTGTTAATTATTTTTTATAACAATTATTTAACGATAACCAATAAGGTCAAAACTATCAAAACTACAAAAAATTACAATAACAAAAAATTTAATGCAGGAATCTATAGATTTCTCATTCAAATATTCAAAGGAACAAATATTTTCTTTGTTTATTGTTTATAGAAACGTCATTTGCTAAATGTTCGAAATTTATTACGTGAAATCAAAATAAATGCAACAAAACGTGACGACTTATTAAAAATATAGTTCTTACATTCCGAGAACTTTAATATTCTTTTTTCCATAACGCGAGGGAAGCGAAACACCTGTGTAACTAAAATATATCCGGCGCGTCGTTGTATTGTGAAAATTCATATGAATGTAATACATTAGGATTGTTTGCCTTTTGTTTGTATTATCTAATTGAAAGACTTTTTAATATCACATTTATCATAGAAAAAAAAATCCTTTGTTACAATCTAACACTAAATAAAAACCAATATTTTTGAATAAAATTGAAATACGTGATAAACAATAATTATTATAATCGTGGTGTAAACATTTAGGGTAGGTTGTCGAATATATAAATGAGTATGACATTAATAAAAATCGAGTTCTGAGATTATTACTACTTTATTTGCCTTTAGCTAGTAAGAAAATAGTAAAATTATGTAAATAAACTGTACTTAAAGCATTTATTGCAATAATGAGTAGCGTTACAAAAATTATAAGAGAAAAGAACAATCTCAGATTTTGAAAATTGAATGCACTTAAGATGCATCAGCTTTGACAAAACTATTTTCTTTTTTCTTTTTTTTCCATATAGCGTGTGAAATTTGATTGTTCGTGCTTCTTATGCGTACGTAAAGTATTTGTTTCACACCCTCTACCCTAAATCATAGCAAAAAACGTGCATTCACAGAGCATTTTACTTTATACACGCTCGTCAGAGAAGCGTGCGTGAAGGAGGTTGCTACATCAACTTATTTCGCGTATGCTACAATATTTCAGTCGTGATTGCATGACTGGCAAATTTCACACTCGCAGGGCACGAAAAGGCTAGTTTACCTCCCTCCCTTGAAAAAAATAGAGTTTTATGTAAACGAAGCGAGTGATCTTTATACAAATACATTAATATTTTTCAAACTTCGAAGATTGAATTATATTAACCTCAAATTTTTCATTTAAAATCTCCAATCATTTCAACTTTCGGACTTGTTATATACTAAACTTGAAATTTGATCTTTTAAATTTCAAATACGGTACTACTTATTTCATTTTATTATACTAAATTTTATATTCTATTCTATTCTATTATACAATATATCAGCTATTTTTGAAGTCAGTTATTAATAAAAGGTAAATATGTAAACTTGTAACAGTATACATCATTGTATTCATAACATTTTATATCAAGAAAACATATGAGTACACATACCCAAACATTTTGATAAATGAAACATTTGAATTTTTTAAAAATATCTATTATAAAATATGTTTACCAGGAGTGCTAAAACACTTGTATGCAAAATATATTCATTTCCCTTTTTGTTCAATATAATAATTGATCCAAACACTTAATAATACACAACTTAATAATAGTATGACGCATCCACGCAAATAAAAAAAATTCGAAACTTCCTCTTTGAGGTATAAATTCTTATAAATACCGCATTACTTTATGAAAAATTATTCAGTAAGGCACCATTACTCCTGAAATTCGTAAGTACAAGTATTGTGTAATATAAAAACATTTTTTTTAATTATACCAAATTTTAAATTCACTCTCGGAATTGTCGGTTTTCAATTTTCAAAAAATACATTCAATCAAGATATTTCAGTTAATGAACAAAGTATTTATTCCACAAAATAATTTAAAATAATTAATTTTTTAATTTTAGAAAGTGTCACGCACTTTATAAGCGAATTTGAATGGGTCTTTGAAAGTTGATTTCTGAAACCGAAAAACAAAACTCGATTTTTTTTACTTTACGGAGAAGTTTTGCAAATCTAATAATATGTGATAATTCGAAGTTTGAAAAAGTCTTCTATGCTTTCTATAAACTTCATATAAATATAATTTTTATAAGATTGGGAGAAACAACATCTTTTGGAGTAAATTACAGTGACTTCTTCATTTTTCGATGCCAGAAATCGACTAGCAAAATTTAAAATATTTTATAAAAAATGCTTCATTACATAAATTTTATTTTTTCAGAAAACCATAATCATGGCTATCAAAATGTTCCTCACACATTTTCTTGCACTCACAATTTTAGTTCTAAGTGCTTCAGCTGAAAGTAAGAGTAAGTTATAAAGATATAATTAAAAATTCTTTTTGAAAGCTTTTCATATTGATTATAAACCTTTTATATTTGTATTATGATTGATTAACTTGTAAAAACTTGCAACTGACTCAACGTTTTTTTTTTGCGTTGCGTACATAAAAAATAAAAATTTGTTAGTATTTTAAAGAATATTAATTTTTACTTAATCTATATTTATAAGGTACTTTCAATTTTAACCAATAGTTTATATGATATTATGCATTTTAGGCTTTCGTACTACTATTATTGATTGTTTCGAAGATGAGGACAATAGGATTACGTTTGAAGTTAATGACGAAAAAGTTACTTATAGTAGCGTTGAGAGTTACTTTAAATATGAGCCCAAAGCGTTTGCCGTAACTAAATATCCTTCTTCAAATATTGTTACATTTGTATTGGGAGAGAGTTATATTTTGCTCAAAGGTAAGACGTGTTTTTTCATCCATTTCTTACACAGGTACACAAAAATAAAAAGTCGTATGTACTTTTAACTAGAACATAATTTCCCTATGTATTCTCGTCTCTCAAACACAAACCCGGAGACGAATTGGTTTCAATATGTCATGTTTATGAGATATCACATGTATAAAAATTTTTTAAATATATGAAAAAACAGAGCGAGAACATTTTTATATTAATATAGACTGCAAAATAATCTAGCACTGCTTGTTCTTTTCAGAATTGACTTTCAATTATTTTTCCACGATTTTTTTTCTCTAAGATCTATATATGTGTATTTGTTATTAAGAACTAAGTAATTTTCTAAAATTTGCACATATATCCTATATAAAAAAGAGATAGATTTAAGATTGTCACCTCTAATGATTGCGATTGGTCGATTTGAAAAGAACATGTAAAATTTGATTGACCTACGGTAGGGCGCGGGCAGGGCGCACTGACACTGCTAGTAGATCTAAAAAAAAAGCGTAGAAAAACAATTTGTATTTTAATTTCTTCTCAAAAATCTTGTACTCCAGATATTTAAAATTTTTTATGCAATAAAGCGATTTTTACGCCGGGTTCTAGATCGCTTATTTTGCTGGCCTGTGTTAATCAGTTTATATCTAAATTTAAAATATGTCTCAATCTATATCTCAATGAATTTTAGGTACCGATGATAAAAATTTCGAGAACAGTGTCAAAAGCTTAACACCTGTTCGCACTATAGCGAGTGGTGTTGGACATTTGTATAAGGGCGAGATGACCGACTGTTCGGTCTCACTGTCTGAAGATAAATCTGCAAGGTAATATATTTTTCTAATTTGTATAAAACTACCAATTTAAATTAAATTTGTATTCACACACTAATAAAATCATTTACTCTTTTGCAGCCATAGAAATGTTCCTGAAGAGTTCAAGAATGAGATTTTCAAGAAAGTTTCAAACTGCCTTCAAGCTAAGTTGTGTCAAGCTATTGGTCCTCTTGAGTGAAGAGATTAAACATTAAAATATTCAACAATCGAGTAAAGACTAAAAGTATTATAAGACAATTTTTATTTTGTTTAAACAACGATAAAAATTGTCAATTTTTAATTAACTTTATTACGCCTGTAATATTCACGATAAAAGTTTTGTTAGATAAAACTTATTATATATTCAGTTGTATGAGTACGAAAACGCAATAAAAAATAAATAACTTAACTATGGAAAACATTACTTATCGTCCATAAATTTATTGTCTATAAATATCATTATAATAAAATTTGCTGTTGTTACGATAAACGTGAAATGATCCAATTCACTAATTAATTGAATATAGCATTTTATTATAGGTAGCATACCCGTTCCTTACTATGTTCATCAAGCTACATTAATTAGTGTGCACTAGACCATGTGGGCATGCGGAACGCAAGTTTTGCCAACTGTCCCTTCACCATCTTATGAATATGTAGACCAGCCGCTCATCCATGCGTCAAACTAAAAGGCTCGTAGTGGCACAAGAAGAAGCAGAGAACGAGGAAGAAGTTTGTCCAGTGTGACTTCGGAGGGTGCGAGGTATACTTATATACGTAGGTAAGAGCAAGAAAGGGAATTTGGTCTTCAGTAATTATCTCCACAACCTGTTTTCTAACGCCTTTTTGGCCCTGGTATAATTTCTCCTCTCCTCGTTGAGGACCGTTTATACGCCAACCATGCAGCATTCTAATTAATGAAATAAAATCACATTAAAAGTTTTTAATAACTTATTTGTACTACTGCTGAATATTGCTTTACCTCTGTTAACATTCTCCTACAATTCGTCATACTAAGTTGTTTTGTTTGTAATCGATAGTATAAATTTAACTAATTAAACTGAATTAGCTATTAGAACTTTCTAACAGTTAAATTTTAATAACAGCTTAAAATATTAAACCTGTAAAATAGTTAAAGATATTCACAAAATTATTGAATATCTTTCACAATTTTTGATCCTTGACGATTTTCGCTATACGTACTAGAAAAGTTCTCTCGAAGGATAATCAGTTACAATTGAGAAAGCGAATATTAAGAGAAGATATCGCTGGAAAGTAATATCTACTCACTTCTCCATCGATGATTAAAAAATGAGACGCAATTTAATAGTTGATCGATGGGGAATTATTCCATCGCAAAAGAATCGAAATAAAAATGAAAATCGAGTAAAAAAGTATGAAAGCCAAAGTCGTCTTTTCCAGTCGTGAAAAAGTTGCGTGAAGATGAAACCGCAAGAACAGAGAAAATACATCGTCGTGATCATAAAACCCACTCTGAACGTTAAGAAATATCCCCTAAAGACGCTGTGCGCATTCATTCATTATAAATTGAAAAATCTGAAGAAATTGCTTGTGAAATGTAAAATTTCACGATATGAATAAGAAACAAAAAAACACGGAGAAAAATTTTCAAGTAAAAATTAATATTTTTTACAGTAATGACAGATTGATACTTTCATAACAATTTTACTACAACTCGTATAGTGAAAAGTGCTTTTCTTATTTTTACTATAAATTGTAGTAATCTTCATAAAAAAAATAGTAGTAAAATGAGTCTGTCCCATGGATAATATTTTTATATTTAAAATAATAATATGCTACTATTTACAAAATTTTTCTCTATTTATATTTAAGTTAGTCCCGTTTATATTTAAGTTAGTCCCGTTTATATTTAATACTAAAAGAGATTTATAATAAAAGATACTATGAAAAATTTGATCAAAATACTTTTAAAATATTTTTTATTTATGGAGAATATTGAAACGATTCGAGCCACTTACAAATGGATTTCACAATCTCTATTCTGTGTTCTAGTCCTATTCGAACCTATTCTCTATTGAGCCGACAAAAATTCTACTCACGCGGCATTTTGTTCCATTACAATAAAAGCTTTGAAAGAGCGCTTGTAACCCTAGGAAAGAGGAATTACGGAAAAGTGTATGAAATACCATCGCAAAATGACTTTTCCATAGTTCCTTTTTTTACTTTGTTGTCTAGGTACCTTGCTTACTTGCTTAACTGTTTCACCACCCACAAGAATTGAACACTTCATACGCTATACATAATGAAATTGATCAAATTTTTACTTTCTAATATAAATCTCTATAGATTTTAATTGCCTAACACTTTTACATAATTTACCTCTACGGAGTTAAGAACATTAATACCCATATCTGGACTAGCCTGTTACATTGATCTTTACCGTATTAGTAGTTGTGAAGTATTGTATATAAATATAATTATAAATAGACTCATGTATTTTCAACAGATCATCGGTTAAATTTTAATGAAATATCGGTTTGAGTATGACGAAATGATATTCGTATGATATACCCGTAAGTACTTTTCATTAATACTGGCGTATAGAAGAGAATAAAAAAAATACACCGAGAATTTCATTCCCCCAGAGAATGCGCTTTCCCCGGAATAAAAATCATAATGAGAATTTAATAGATTGCATAATCACTTGCAACGGTGTGCAGTAGTGACGAGAAATGTAATTTGACTGGCCGACCTAAAATAGAGAAACAGGAAAACAGCGATTTCACGATCGAGTAAAAATAGTAAAACACCAGCGCACCAAATGACGCTTTATACATCTAATAAAGGCACACACTCAGGCACGAGCTGGTAAAGCGTCAGGAGCCACATTTCGCAGCATCGCGATTCTCTCTTCGCAGCTGTATCTGTATACGAGCGTGGACTCTCTTTCTCTCTCTTTCTCTCTCTCTCTTGGTTTCTCGACCTCTCCTCCATCGCGGGTGCGCAGGGGGTGTGTAGGTAAAGCTGGGTCGCTGTGCTATCGATCTCTCCGGGCTCGCGCTCGCTGGCTCGGCCCACACCTGGCTCGAGCGCTCTCCCCTGCGCGCGCGCGCCACCCGCTCTCTCTCTCTCTTCTCCACACGCGTGGATATATACTCTGTGCAGGAAAAGCCCTCTCTCTTCCCCGTTTCGTCTTTTCTCGCTCTCACTCTGTTTAAATTCTCCTCTCTCTCTTTCTCTCCTTCGTGGCCCGCTTTCCTTCCTCCTCTTTTTTCAGAGAGCCACCCGACGAGAGAGCGAGGCCTATTTCGCGTCCGCGGTCCATTATATTCCGACCTCCTCTCTCTTTCTCTGTCTCTCTATGCCTCTCGCGTTATTCGCCGCGCGGCCCGGGGCGAGAAGTCATCGCGTCGTCGTCGAGAGCGAGCGGCAGGGGTCGCGCGAGATGCGAGGAAAAGAGAGACAGAAAGAGATAATAAAACGCGAGAGGTAGAATCGTCGGCGATCCGAGCGTGCGCTAGCTCGGGGATCATGTGCACGCGTGGCTGCTGATTCGCCGCGATGCGCTAAGCATGCTGGGGGTAATATACGTAAGCAAACAGCTCGCTGAACGGCTTGTATAGGATGAGGAGGAGATCGAAGATACGCCGTGATGAAACGAGGGTGTAGGCTTTTTTTTATGGGTCAGAAGTGCGTGTGAGAAGAGCGAGAGCGAGCAGGATTAACAACTTTCTTTTCCGATTTTTCAAAGCAAATAATAACGGCTTTATTTTTCTAACAGGCTTGGGACGCGATTTTATTAATATTTTTTTTTTTATTTATTTAACCAGAAATGTTTACATGGTAAATGTCATAGAGGTAAATTACATTAACTGTGTATGGATCAACTAGCTTTAAATAGAAGAAGTAGCTAATAGCTAATTCCAAGCCTTTATTGCCGACTTTAACATCTGTAGATTGGCAAACAATATCACTTATGCCATGCAGGTAAATTTCAAAACTTTTCAGGTAATACAAGTGTACTGACACATTTTACTCAAAGCGGCAGCTTAAGACCGAATAAAAATCAAAGTACTCCATATACATCTGAATATGACAAAAGTTTACCATTTTTTTTTAAGAATTCATCTTAACTAATAGACCTTTTTAAATATGGAATTATCGGGCAAATTAAATTAAAACTCCCTTAAAATAAAACACATAGTGATCGATTTAAAAAACATTAATTGAAACTCTTGTACTTCTACTAAAAATGTAAATTTCATTTAAATTTTCTCGAATACGGAAATCGTGCGAACTTCATTTCAATACTTTCTGAATGTACTTTAAAAATCCCAAAGCTTATGAATACATCTATACAGGTTTCAGGTACGGCTGGTAAAACACTAAGTCACCTAGATTTCAAAGAACATAGCGCCCGTTTCACATGTAACTGCGGTAAAGAAACTTTATATGCAATTTTTCTGCGAAGATATTTTTAAATCGAGTGGTATTGTTCTCACAAACTTGGAATACATTTCTGGCTATTTTAAATATTTGAACTCTGCAATATCTTTACGTTATCATTCACTCAAAAAATGCCGATTTCTTTTTATCCATGAATATTTTATAAAGACGAAAACTTTTAAATTAATTTAGTAAAAGTAAAGGTTAAAAATTAACTGAAAATGATTTATTAATTTTAAATATACATTTAAAAAGTTTCTTTAAATTGGCTTCCGCGTTTCGTGTCGCATAAAACGGGTTCTGCGGGGTCTCAATTTAATATTCATGTCTTCACTGATTGAATGTTTTTACTAAGAATTAATTTTGCTGTAGATATCTTGAATATAGAAGTAATTAGTAAAAGAAAAATTTCAAATAATAAAAATAATTTAAATTTATGCACTTCTAATTTTTTTTCTAATCGGATAATGCAGTTTTTTATGCTAATTTGGGCACTAATCCCCGTTTTCTTGTCAGATATCAAAAAACAACATTTTAATATTTTCCAAAAATTTTCCTTCAATCTATATTCTTATGCTAAGTCGGTGGAGCCACCTTAAAAAGTTATAAGATACTTATAAAATGCTAAAGCTGAGTATTAATAAAGTTAAATTCAATTAATTTTAACTTGATTCGCTAGTCTAAATTAGATATTCTTGATAACTGGAAGAAAAGTAGAGCTTAAATAATTGTGTACCCATGAAATGGTAATCTTATTACAAAAAGAAGAAGTTCTAAAGTTTGTGATATCAATAGGAAAATAAAAAAAATTTGAATTTAAAACTAACTAAAAAGTTTGACTAAGCTACTTAGCGGAAAAGTTACAACAAATACCCATTGAAAATTGATATCTAAGGCCCAAATTCAGGTTTCATTATACTATTACGGAATACAAGTTAAATAATAATTTAATCGACATTTCCTGCGCAGTTAAAGTTAGAAAACTTTTTTTTTCTGCAAAGCAGATGGTTATTTTTACACTTTTGCCATAACTATACTTTTAATTGTTATTCATTTTATGCAGTTGGTTATTTTCACACTTTTGCCATAACTATATACCTTTAATTGTTATGCATGTCTCTGACCCTAATGACCGTCATCATCACCGATTGCAGTAGAAGCACCATAGAAAATGGCGAAAGAACTACGGACGTCGATTAATGACCAAGTAACACTTCAAGTTGAGTAAGTGAGAGCAATTAATGTTTCTGCGTACTCGTTCGAGCTCTATCTCGGTATAAATTTAATTATTTTTATACATATGAATTCAGTACTATCGATGAAAACGTGAAGTTTTTTTTTTAAATAAGTAAAATGTAAAATTTATTTAAGTCAATCAATCAATATCATATTTCAATAAACATTCTTTACAATATACTTTAATCCGTCTAGTTTTGACAAGTTGCTGTCAACGATTATTACCAACGACTCGATCAAAATAGAATGCTCTAATCTTGAAATGAACAAAGTAGCAAATGCTAATTAAGAAATTTTAAAAGCTTTAACCGATATTCGGTGCGCACGTATAAATCACTGAACATTCGAGTGACTCTGTGCTTTCCACAAGTTCGCGTGTGTATATATAGATTGGCGAGAAAAAAAAACCGATAGCAAAAGAAACAGTAGAGATTTCGGCATGGCTGCGCAGCTCGAGGGTACAAAAATGGAAACAGGGACTTTCACGCGCGCGGACGGTCGGGAAACAAGCTCCTCGCGCCCTCGCGCACACCCGAGCGAGGGTCAAGTAGCGTCTTGACACTCTAATACTTCTCTCTTTCCCTCTCTACCTCTTCACTCGCGTGCGCGCGCGCACGCTTTCGGCCACCTTTTTCTCCCCCTCTATTTACGAGCCCCTTTCTCTATCTCTAATTATCACTTTCGCGCCGGCATATAACCCAGTTCGTTATTTTTCACGGGGCTGCCTTTAAAGACTCTGCTGTGCTCTCTCGCTCCTCTTGTTTTTCGCGCGCGGAGCAGGAAAAAGCGTGGCAAGCTCTCTCTTTCTCTCTCTCTCTCTCGCTCGTGCACTCGTTCAATTTGGCCACGGCCCAAGGTTGCCGCGCGACGTGAAATATTCACCGTTTCTCCCTTTCATAATAATTCGCCGAATTTTTTCGGAACTGCGCGTTGGAGTTGCCCCTTTTGACGATTCCTCTCTTTTTGCGCTGCGAGCGGCACTTTTTTGCGTACGCCCCCGCGCACGCCACGATCATTACGGAAGGAATACGTTACTTGGCGAATTTAATTTCTCTGTTTGTGCGCTGTTCTGCCATCGATAATGCATGCATAGGATATAGAATTGAGAGTGATTTAGAGTATCGATTTTTTTCATTTTACGAAGCGAAAAGGAAGATTTCAATAATAATTTCATGTGGCGTGGAAGAATTAGCGCAAGTACACATTTAACTTGTAAATTATCCGCTAAGCAAGCAATAAAAAAATTTAATGGTATGCAACAACAATTATTTAGTACCAACCGGCACTCAGAAAGTTTCTTAATTGGTCAAAAAGTTTCATCCAAAATGTGTACAAGTAGTAAAATATTTTTTGTTGACGGTTACATGAGCAGTAAAGAAACTCACTTTTTCAAATGGCCAAAACTTTCAAAGCGTCATATTTGAAATATAGGTCATAAGAGTATAAAAATAAATGACAAAATTGAGGTGCTAAAGTAGAATAAGTGCACCGCAAATATTTAATTAGATCAGTTTAATTTGCCATATGCAACTGTGATTCGTATTTCTTTTAATGAAAATCCCAAGTAGAAAATAATAAATTTAATAGTTTTAATAATATGGTTAAAATTTCATTTTTATGTACAATCAAAGAAAATTAAAAATTTTGTTTTTTATAATTGAAAAGATGAAAATTAACCACAGTAAACCTCTGTTCTGTGTCTTGCGTAGAAAAATAAGGCTCAACGCTTCAAGGAAATAATATACAAATTAGAACTTCGCTCTCATTCTGCAGGTCGTGAGGTCTGTCAGTATTTGTCAACGGTTCTCAAGTTAAAGGGCCACCACACATATCTTCTCGGAAAGAAGACCAGTCAAGTGGTAGCTGTGAAATCGCTGTTATCCAACGGCGTCATTGACTACCAACAGAGCGAAGTTGTTTGGCCATTATCGCGAATTGCCGCGTGTCATAATGTTTGCTGAGACCAGTTTCGGACATTGTGGTCGGTTCACGTCATAGTGTCTGTATAACTAGTCCAGACCTCCTCGGTTATAACTATTCTATTTCGTGCACAAAATAGTGCATTAGCATGCATGTTTTTATTATATACATAGCGCAGTGTTTACATATGTATTCTCGACAGGTATACAAAAAACTGAAGTACATTTTACTTTTTTCGCTCGTCTACGGCCCCGTCTCTTTAGATTGTGATATTTATTTGATGGCACTACCTCTGCGTTTTTTTAATTAATAGAAATATGAGATAATTAACAGAAAATTATTGACAAAAAAATTGTAGAACTTTTGAGATAGAAAATATTGAATCCTTGTTCCAGTATGTGTCAATAAAGTAAATACTGATAGGATTTATCATTGCCTATTACAAATTTGACGCAGTTTTAGGTCATGTGTAAGTGTACAATATACTGAGAGAAATTGTCGTCTAAAAATTAGTCGAAAATGTACGAAAATTTATGCAAATATAATATGAAATTTATCTAAATACTGTTTAGGAACAGAGAGGCAAACTCGAAATTTATTGAAGTTCACAACGTCTATCACGAATTTTTACTATACTGGAAAGTAAAGTGAAAATTCGTAATTTAAAAAAATATTTTTCGCAATCTACATTACCAACCTCACCTTTACCATACATATTAAACTAAATTAAATAAGAAATAATATTTTTATCTTTTTTTAAAACGAGAGGTGCTATCGAATCTCAGCCCGCTGATTCGGAAGCCGCAATTTTAGCGCCAACGCGTCCTTACGCATACGGTGTTTCGAGTTGTTTACATATGCTACAGCTGAACTCCTTCCATAACAATAATATTGGCAGAGGATTTTAATTTTTACTATACTGATTAATAAAAGTTGCTGCGTCCTCTGTCTATTATATCTGAACTTCGAAATTTAGTATATTACATAGTAAAATGTCCAAAAAAAATCTTGTAAAATTTGTAAAAATGTATAACCAGTTATATTACTTTTTTATGGAGTTTATATTATTAATTACTAAAGGTATATTAAATAACCTGCACAATACAAGTTTGTCTCCGCGAAAATAAAAAGTATAGTAATTTTAACACAAACATTTATCTCCGCGATAGTTCGTTCATTTTTATTTATTCGGTATTATTTTCTGATAAGTGTTTTTTTACATATTAATTGCAAGCCTTGGATAGAGGGATAAATAAATGTCTGAACCGTTGACGCAAAAAAAAATCTTGCTGTTTTTAACTACATCTTCAAACATCAACCTGTAAATCTAGGCCATTCCCTTTACCTACGAGAAGAATTTTAGCATTTTTTACCTATCATCTTTCACTATGCAAAATGATGCAATCTAAAAAAAAATATTTCTCCTATCTCAGAATAAAATTAATCATAACGTTCTGAAATCATGATGCTGCTGTTCTCGATGGGTTCGCAATAATTAAAATGCACATTCATTATTTCATCTAGCGTATACTCCCGTTTCCGTTACAATCGATTCCTGCTCATCTCCCCCGCTCGTAATCCGCAGACGCGCAGGAATGATAAAAGTCGAGGGTAGAAGGAGACGGAATAGGCGAACTCGAGAGAAAACCTCTCGGCTGCCTTATATTCTCGCATTGCGTCGCTGTAGGGAGAAGAGAAAAAGCCTATATAGAAAGGTACAAACCGATCGATCGTCATTCGCGGAAATCAAGACGCGAAATCGGATTTTCCGATCGAACGCCAGAGAGCAGACTGTGGTATATATATATAACCAATCGACGAAATACCGCTTAGATTCCAACGCAGCTGCCGGCAGCGAAGACTGGGCTTAGCGATCGCATTGAGCTGCGGTGGCTGCTCGAGGAGAAAATTCGGCTAAAGCCGTGTATCACCCTTCGATCTATTGGCATGTAGAGACACGCGAGCTTGTGCTGCAGCCACGTTTTTTCTCTGAACGAAATCTTACGGAATACTGTTGCAGATTTAACTTCTACCCTAAAGTTGATTAAAGATAAAGCTTCACTTATCGGATTCATTTGAGCTTTTAACGAATACGTATGATAAAAAAATAACATCTTTTTTAAGTTTTTAAGAAATTACATTTTATATATGTTCACTTTTTTCTTCACTAAGATCTGTTCACATTACCAGTATTTTATTTATATGTATACACGTTAATAAAACATTGAATTGAAATGGATTTGTGTAAAGCGAGATATAATTTTTCCTATACACCTACTATATATGTTGTATTAATCGGGTCAATATCACACTACCATTAAAAACTCCCGTGAGTTAGGAAAAATCTGCGATAAGCCTTAAAAATTGCGGAAATAAATTTCCAGAAACACGCGCTGAAAGCCGATATCTTTAGCTGATCTCGCACAAAGCTTCAGCGCGGTGGCATTCATCCCTTTGTATAGCCTCCACAACCTACAGGACCGTCGCGGCGGACCTCTGCGCATTTGAAAGAAACGTCGTTACAAGAGTTCTCTATAGGCCAGCTCCCGAGGAGGATAAATAATTCGGCGGTCGAGCAATTAAAATGCGGGGTAAGGGGAGGAGGGGGATAAGAGGGACGCGAAGAATCTGCGCGCCGGAATTTCCGAGGAGAGAGCGAACAAAGGCAACCCTGGCCACTACTGCTGCCAACCTATCGAGGCGAGAGGGAGAGAGAAGTGCGGGAAAATCGACGTTTGAGAGGAGGAAATAGAAGCCGCGAGAGAGAAGACGAAAAAGGAATCGTTAAAGTCGCCAACACTGTCAGTACCGGACGGATTTTGCAGAAACTCGAGGGATTAGCTCGGCGACTTGTGTTCTTTGCCACAGACTAGCCTGCTGCTTTCCTCTACTTTCGTCCTCTCGATGCATTGTTAATTTTTCCTAATGCGATTGCATGTCTTTACTTGGTACTTGCTTCTAGAACGTTAAGTGAGCTCTGTCTACTTTTAGAGCTGCACAACTCAAGCATGAAAATTTAAAGTTAAAAGTAAACAATAAAAAGATAAATATACAGACATTTTGTTGTTTTATTTTTTCAGCAATATTTACTCAATAAAAACATATAAAAAAGGTTTCACTGTGTAATTGAATAAACAAGCGCACGAATCGTTATAAAAAAAGCAAATATTATTTTAATTTGAATTTCAAATCACTAATACATTTAAAATACACGGCAAGTTATGAAAGAATCTTTTCTTCAACTAGATGTTTTCATGTGCTTACATCAATTACTAACGCAGGTTCAAAAGCGAAAGTGCTCGGCATTTTCACAAGACCACAATGGAAAATACCAGGATAGCAACTGTAGGAACGAAAATAATAAATCTTGCGCGAAGATAAAGAAAATATTCTCCGTAGGACGACGAAAAGTCTAAACATTGCGCACCTATATAGTTAAAGAAAAACAGGGAGAGTTGTATTCTCCTCCGTACTATACTAAGTACGTCTTTTTTGCGACCAACATCGACTGTTACACAGCAGCTGCTACTGCGGAGCAAGACCGGCTTTTGTTTCCGTGCACGCGTCAGTTTTATCGGTTTCGGAGCGCGAGCTGCTTTTGTGCGTTCGTATTTGTGAAATGTAGTAGAAAAGAGAGAAAGAGGAGGAGGTGAGTTTTTGGCGTGTTTTCCCACGAGCTTTGGATTTATGCGGATGCACTTGTCAAACGTGAATTTATTCACTCGCCGCGCCGCGGATTCGACCTGCGTTCGCTCGTGGTTTTGACGTTTGTCAACTTTTTTTCTGTTGTAAATTTTTTCGAAGCTATGATATTTTGTATCTGCGAACCAGATTTTCTGAAAAACTCATAAATTACTAAAACTTTGAAAATATATCTATGTTTATTCGTGGCAAACAAAAGTAGCTGTATGATTGTTAATTAAATTATTCGAGAATAGTTAGTAACTTAATATGTCGCATACACAATGGAACACATGTTTTGGTTATTACAAAGTGAATTCAGTTCATATGTAAAGTTTTTAGAAAACCTCGAATTCAAAGTTTTAATTCGTTTGTTAAAAGTTCCTGTATTTACAGAGGTAAATATACTAGTAAAGTATTCAAAGCTTCATTGTAATTTCGAAATACAATATAAAATCCGAGAAAAAATGCAATGTCTCACAAGAAAACGTTATACGAGAAATGTAAAAATAGTTAGTAGTTTGTAATGTTCTCCAAAGGATACTGCAATTTTACAGAATTTTTCATCATATTTTATAACATAAATACTCGGTAATATTACGTTAAAATAGATAATTAGTTTCTGTACCTTTCGCAACAATACCTACCTTATAGGTAAAGAGTATCTAAATGAGAAACTGTCCTGTATTTACACAGCTCACACCATAACATTGCAATTTCAAGTGACGGCGATCAACACTATACACGGTTTTGCAAATAAACAGGACGTCGTCCGCGAAGGGTCGCGGCAGAATCCCGCAGTTTCGCGCGAATTGTGAATATCTACACACTAACCTACATTACGGCGCGTAGCGGCTGACGCGAGCCAGACCGACATCACTGTCCGACGCGAGCACTTCCTTTTCACTTAAAGAGGGCGTGCACGCGGTACTCGATAAAGAGACAGCGCACGTGTACACATACCTACTGTATATATTATACACTTGCGTACCGTGAGTGTTACACCCGTATACCTTGTCGGAAAAAGTTGCTGTCGATTCCTTTTTTTTCGATACTGAAGCAGAGAAGGAGAGAGTTGTGATTGAACGTTATAGGATGAGCTTGATTGAACATTTAAAATTATTTATTACAAATATAATTATAATGTTGTAACCGTTTCTGCATATAGTGAATTTTAAATTTGAAAAATCGCGACAAATAAGAGAAGGCGCGGAAAAAAGTTTGTCTACTCTGGATAAAGCCAACTTTGTGTATTTGGAAAATTAAGAGAAAAAACTTCTTCATTCATTTTGCGGTAAGCATCAAAGGAACATCTCGTGAAACTTTCATTCAAATCCATGAATATTTTATGCTGAAGAAGTTTTTCAAATATGACCTTATTTTTAGAAACCGCAAGGCTATAACTCGGTCAGAACTGTATGCATTAAGCGAGGACCAACTTTGCGCGTAACTTGAAATAAGATTCTTTCAAATTTTATAAATAATTATATATCTTTCTTTCTGTAAATGTCATGGGCAATATTGACACAAACTATTTCAATATTTCAGCCTTTTATCCACCTCCTACGCTTCCGGAAACTAGTTTATCGAAATTCTCTATGTTTTACTTTAACTTATTCGAGAGGTAAGAAGGATAATAACGATAAAATAAGTTACAAAGCGCACACATTTCGACAAATTCTACAAGTGTGTGTGTGTGTGTGTGTATACACAGCATAGAAATTAGGTCAGCCACTTGCCGAAGCCCCAGAGAAAAACTGTCCTCGGGCGAAAAATGGCTCATAATCGTTAATAACAATGAACGGCGAACGGTCATAAATAAACGAAAATCCTGCTGAACGCGACACGCAAACGTGGGACGCACGCGCGTGCTGATTGAGACGTATATTATATATATATATATATATATATATATATATATATATATATCTCCAAAGCTGGCCACGCAGCGACACGTA
>JAWWEQ010010892.1:0-41999 GCA_035583055.1 Torymus tubicola | reverse complement strand
TATTCACTAATGTTTCGGTGGAGCAATTTTAACTAATCTTTAGTGGATTTTTCACTAATTCAACTTTAGAGAGTATGATTTATCAAAGTTTGTGTTTATATTTAATATCTAAAATCAACACCGGCGAAGTTTAACAGTTTATTTATTAAATATAATAGAAAATTTTTTGTAAAAATTACTGCAATATTATAGTACAGAACACTTCAGATAATTGAATGTAAACAGTTGAAAGACAAATAATGGTTAATTGCACATGTCAAGTTAGATATAAATTATTCAAAATTTAACATCTTGAACAATATTAGGTATTTAAAATATGAAATAATTCGATAATCTAAGAACATTCAATTTTGAACTGTGGTGAACAAAAATAAAAAAATTTTATCTAAAATTTTATTAGCGTAAAATTTTATTAGCGTAACGTAAAAAATAAAAATAAAATCTGTCTATTGTAAAGAATGAATTAAAAATATTATTTAGTTCAAAATAGAATTCTGTTTTATTTATTTATGTTGTTTTATTATACTATTGTAACAAGTGGTTTTCAGCTCAATCTGCTATAATAAAGTCATTTACCATTAATAAACATCTTTATGAATGATTACATACAAGCATTAAAATATTACCATAGATCGCAGCAAAACGTGATCCTCAGCAAGATAAAGAGGCTCAGGAATGGATCGAATCAATTTTGGGTAGAAAATTCACTGCTCCCTATGAAGATTATCTTCGCGATGGACAAGTTCTGTGCGAACTTATGAACAAAATTAAGCCAGGATCTATTAACAAAATCAATTCCTCCGGTGGAGAATTTAAAATGATGGAGAACATCAATAAGTTAGTATTCATAAAGAATTAAATGAAAAAATCCGTAAAAATTACAATATTTCTATTATTTCCAATAGAAAATCCATGAAAAGTGTATAATTACGAATCTGCTTTTGCGTAAGAAAATACTAATGTTCATGCTCTGTCTACATATTGCACACATTTCTAATGCTCATTTTTTAAAACGTACAATAACATATTTTAATTATAAATCTAGATTCCAGCAAGCTTTGAAAGAATACGGCGTGCCAGACATAGACGTTTTCCAAACTGTTGAGCTGTGGGAAAAGAAAGATATTGGACAAGTCACCACGACCCTCTTCGCTCTTGCCCGTGAGGTAGGATATTCTATTTGTTTTTCTATTTTCGTGCAACCGTGTATACCGCAGCTTCCAAAGTAAACAATGACTTTTCTATTAGTGCAAACATATATTTCTCAATTGTCTATTCTTGCCAATGTTGTCTCTTCTACAGACCTACAGACACCCCGAGTGGAAGGGACCATTCTTGGGACCTAAGCCTGCTGATGAGTGTAAGAGAGACTTTACGGAGGAGCAGTTGAGGGGAGGTCAATCCGTAATTGGTTTGCAGGCTGGTTCCAACAAAGGTGCCACCCAAGCCGGCCAGAATATCGGTGCCTCTCGCAAAATTCTTCTTGGAAAATAATTTACAATTTGCTATATCTTTCCCTTTGGTCCTCTCGTCATGTCCCTTATTACCCTTGTCCTACATAAAAAAAAATTAAGCAAATCCCTATCCCATTTTCCTGTCCTGTCACTCATCCACTTGTTATTTATCTACATATTATACTTGTTATATGTTTATGTCATATTTTGTATAATTGAATAATATACAGTACAAATATATTATTTATTTTCATAATGAACTCGTGTCTTGTCATTCACTGCACTCTTAATTCAAGTACTTATTAAAATTATCGTAATAATAGAGTATTAGTTCCGGTCTCTGATGAGTACAGTACAAAATAAGTGGATTTATAAATACATTAAAAAATAGTAAATGAAAAAATTTTAAAAAATTTTTTAATTTAAACAAAATATATAGGATTTTTTAAATTAATTATTTTCTTAAATATATACATGTTCCGAATTTTTGTCTTACATATTCTATAATAGCATTTTCGATGTCGAATTGCACAATACCAGAAGTTTTAATATCTTTTAAATAAAATTTGCTGTTCCTATAAAGTTTTATTTTTTCTTTTGTATCATAATCTAAGATAGTTCGAAACAGCAGAACTCTTTTTTAATGTTTTTAAAATAATACTTAAAATTTTGTCTATTCATAATATAATATGTAGTACGTTGCACAACGAGTGCATAAGGTATAGGTAATTAATTGATCCTCAGTATATTCAAGTGGTCATAAATAAGATGAATGCAGAAATCACTTTGCGCACGAGTACTATATAACGAGTATAAAAAATTCAATCTTACAAAGAGAAAAAGTTGGTTGTTAGATAAAAATTCAAACATCTTTATTGAAAGGAATGGAACCAATCCGGGGAAAAGGTCTACTTTGAGGATCGGAATTTACTGTTTTATTGAAAAATAAGAATTATGAAATGTCAAAAAATAAATTAAATTTCTTTCCCGAAAATTTACTATAGAGTTGGTATAATATTATCGCCGAATAGAGTATTGAATTTTTGACACTGTGACAGGAAAAAAAACCTATTATATAAAACGTGTGCCTAATGTCTAATCTAAAGATCGCAGACGTTTATAGTACTTATAAGTCGTGGGATCATAATATTATTATCTTTTAATGAAATAATATATCTCCTCTTATTATGAAAGCATTGTAAATATTTGTACAAATGATAACAGGAAAAAAAATTAGAAACGGAAAGATTTTTAGTTTGTTTATCAGCATGTATTAACATTCCCGTTTGGTTAAAAAATATGGATCATTAAATATATGAACGAAAATAATAAATCGGTTTTAATGTATAAGGATATTTCAAAAAAGTGACAATAGTGTAAATTGTTTAAAGTAATATAAAGTATGTTCTAAAATGTGATTGTCTAGTAAGATATTTTTCAATAATTGGCTGTTTAATTCACTTCGTGCGTTTAATAAATTCTGATAATTATATATAAATTATTATTGCGGTATCATGTTTAATTTCAAAGGATCATATGATTTTGTGCCGCTTAAATTTTTTATTTTTCTTAATTATATGTGCTATACTCCTATGAGCAGTAAATGAAATTTATTAAAATTGTATGAATATTTTCATTTTAATTTTAAAGAGGGACCCCAAAATCCGCCCCTACTTTTGAGCCCAATATAAGCTCGATTCAAAATAATCATTATTCCAGGCTGTATCAGGGTTTGCTGTGAGTTTACTCTCTATATTAACCCCTATAATTGAAAAAACTACCCCTATAAGGGGGTATGAAATATTAAATGACTAAAAACGTAAAGTATTTTTTAATTATTTTCTTTTTTCTCTTACAATCGTAGTAGTACCAACATATTATACTTACGCCGATTATATACTAACTTATCATCTCTCTAACTCTTAAAAATCCAAAAAGCTAAGTAGGTATTGTATTTTGGTACTACTACGATGTAACAGCAAAAAGAAAATAATCAAAAAATACTTTACGTTTTTAGTTGTTTAATATCACACCCTCATTATAGGGATAGTTTTTTCATTTTTGGAAGCCTGGATACAGCATGAAATAACGATTATTTTGAATCGTGTTTCGTTCATTTATCTCTTTTGGTTCAGTATGTTATGTTGGGCTCAAAAACAGAGGCGGCTTTAGACGTTTTTTGGGGTCCCTCTCTGTAATGGCATGCGGTAACTTTTAATTATCGTGTTGCTGAGCGCCGTCCGTTATACGTATATCGTAATAGTTTGTTGAACTTACGATATACATATAATACTTACGAGTTTAAAGATATGTATATAATTTCATGGATACCAAATATTTAAATTACTTCTCTAGTTATTCTATATTTTATACTTCCCTATTCTGTGATTAATATTTTTATGAAAAAATGTAAAAAAATATTACACTAAACAAAAATTTGTTCTATTTTTTTAAAAAATATTTATGAGTGTAAAAACTATACAATATAATTTATAATTATAAATACACAGTAATATAAAATAATATGATAATTGTGCGATTTAAGAATTCATCAATTTTTATATTAACTGTTTTTTTCAGGAACTTTAACAATAACACTTTTAACTTCTGTATATGCTTCCAAACCATATTCACCAAGTTCTCGTCCATGACCAGACATTTTGTAACCACCAAAAGGTACTTGTGTAGATAAGGCATTGTAAGAATTGATCCTAAATTAAAATGAATATACAGTTATTTTTTACAATTGTGTCTATGTGGACTATATTTAAAAATTTAATTTATGTTTTACTCACCATACAGTACCAGCTCTTAAACCTTGACTAATGTAATTAGCTTTGTCAATATCTTTTGTGAAAACAGCTGCTGCCAATCCATACTCAGACCTATTTGCTCTTTCAATTACTTCACTAATTTGGTCGAATTTCAAGATTTGTTGTACTGGTCCAAAAATCTATAAATTAATATAGAATATAATGTAAAATTATTTATTAATAATAGTTAATACATGTTTTGAACTTCTGTATACTAACTTCTTCTCGTGCAATTGTCATATTGTCCTTGACATCAGCAAAAACAGTTGGAGCAACATAGTAGCCTTTTTCACCTACTCTGCTACCACCTTGTACCAATTTAGCTCCTTCAGATTTTCCAGAATCAATCATTTTTAAGATTTTATTCATTTGATCTTCATCAATCTAAATAATATTATTGGTCATTAAATTTTTTTTTTTTAAATAATAAATAGTATATTACGCACCTAGGGAGGAAAAGTAAAGAATCGCCAAACACTAATTGTCAAACATGCGATCTGAGGCATTCTGTATTTCCTCCCGTAATGCGTATACTATTTTTCTCTATGAGCGTAAAATGCGTAGGCTGTCTTTTGCTCGCAGAACGTACAGTACGCACTTTATGCGCCGTGTGGAGAAAACTAATTTACATATCAAGTATCAAGTACCTGAGGACCATGTTCTACTTTAGTATCAAATGGATTTCCAACTGTTCTAGCCTTAGCTCGTGCAGCACTTCTTTCTACAAATTCATCATAGATAGATCTTTCTACATATGTTCTTGATCCAGCACAACAACATTGACCCTAAAAAATTTTGAAATTTTGAATAAACTTTTAAAAATGTTATATATTTTACCATATAATGACAAAGAATAAAAAATATTACCATATTGAAGAATAAACCAAAGTGAGCAGTTTCTACAGCTTCATCCAAATCAGAATCTTTCAATATAATATTGGGTGATTTTCCCCCTAATTCCAAAGTTGTTCTTTTAAGATTACTTTTAGCTGCACCTTCTTTTACTAATTTTCCAACTTCAGTAGATCCAGTAAAAGCAACCTTGTCAACATCCATATGTTGAACTAAGGCAGCTCCAGCATCACCAAATCCAGGGACTACATTAATAACTCCAGGTGGGAAACCAGCTTCTTTTGTTAACTGAGCAATATACAATGCAGTAAGTGGAGTCTGTTCAGCTGGTTTAAGTACAATACAATTACCTGGAAATTATTTTACATTTATTAAAATATAGGAGACATGATAAAAAAATTTACATTAAGAATAAAAATATACCTGTAGCAAGTGCAGGTCCTAATTTCCATGCTGCCATTAAAATTGGGAAATTCCAAGGAATGATTTGTCCACAAACTCCCACTGGTTCATGTCTTGTATAGGCAAAGAATTTACCATCCATGGGTATTACTTTTCCATGGTTTTTGTCAGCCCAACCAGCATAATATCGAAGAGTTCCAATACTTGCTGGCACATCAAAAGAATAAGCTGTTGCATAGGGTTTACCATTGTCTAAGGTTTCAAGAGACTAAAAATGATATAAATTGGGTTATTTATATTAAAAAATAATTATTTAAATATTTTTATTTTATTTCTTACTGCAAGATATTTTCTGTCACGTTCCATTAAGTCAGCTAATCTATTTAACAGAACACCTCTTTTTGAGGCATCCATTGTTCTCCATGGTGAGCCAAGTTTAAAGGCTCTTCTTGCAGCAGCAACTGCTAGGTCAATATCAGCAGCACCACCTTGTTGAACACTAGCAATGATTTCTTCAGTTGCTGGATTACGAGTTTCAAATTTTTTTCCTGACTTTGACTGATGCCATTCATTATCAATAAAGAGCTAAAAAATTTATCAGTATACATTACATGTATGTATTTTTATGTAAAAATATCATATTACAAAATAGTATATTTATGTTAAAGTTAAGACAGTCTTATACCTAATAGCCTTTTTTGCCAAAACTATCTAAAAAGATGATTTAAAATATTATAATATCATAAAAATGTATAGATATTATAAATATATCTTATAACTTACCTTCTACAACATTATACAAAACAAGTGTAGACCATCCAACTATTTCATCCAGAATTATGGTATTTTGAAAAAATATATTTGTATGTAGTTTTTCTCAGCAACGAGTTAATGGATTTTCATGAAACAAAACACAAATTACTTGGTTTTTCCTCAATTATATAGTGGTAAGAGTTAAAAATATAAAATTTATTTAATTTATTCATTTAATATAAAAAACTAATTTTTTTTTTCATAAATTTTATAAAGTTTTATGAGTTTATTTAGTTTTTTTGCAGTAAACAAATACTTAATCAAATGATCTTTGTATTTTCAACTTTTTCCACCATAGCTAAGCAAAAAACAAGTAATTTGTCTTTTGTTTCACGAAAATCCATTAACTGGTTGCTGAGAAAAACTACACACAAATATATTTTTTTAATATCCCATAATCATTTTTTTAGATAATTTTGGCAAAAAAAGCCATTATATAAGACTGCCTCAAGTAATATCAATTAATATCTAATCATAATATATATTTATAAGTCATACTTATTATATTAGTATTTATAATTCATAAAAAAATAATGCATTGACCTTTTCTTTTTAGGGATTACGGTCTATGTCAAGTTTAAAAATTTATTATTATTTTATTAGATATCATTACTTTTATTGTATTAATAAGTAATATTTCATTTCTGTATTATTCAGCATGATTATCATGTATAGTATTACAAACGACAAGTGCTCAATACATAATGTAACATTATATCATCACATACTTCTCATATCTTGTTATATACCTTTTAATTACATTTATTTGATTATTATCAATTAAATTCTTAATTGACAACTACACATATTTATTAACAAATTAAGCCTCTTAAAAAAAAAGTTTGTTAATAAAATGAATTTTTAAAGAAATAACAAGCAGGATTATCAATATTATTTACAAAAAAAATACTTGCTTTTCTCTCTTATAATATAAATATCTCAAATAAATGGACACATTACTTGTTCTCCTCATACTGAATAAATAATCTTATATAAGATTATTAACTAATTAATGGTACACTTTAGTATGCTCTTAGAAAGAAACAAATATTTTTAGCTATAAAAAAGAATATATGAATAAAAATGAATAAAAATTTATAATAAAGCATTTATAACTACCCCAGCGTATAATATCGGTGGATTAGTCTCCGGAGCCGGCAGAGCAGCCGAGGCAAAGCCCCGCACGTTATGGAAGCGTTTCGAGATCACCCGGAGCATGTCGATGAATTAAAGTGTTGCCGTTCCTTCTGATAAACCTAGGCTAATTACCAACACACGACTTTTCGCAACAATGCGCTGTACTCAACTGACGTTCCCGCTGTTGTTACTCAATGCACGCCGGCTATGTGACCTTGGGGCACTATAGGGCGACAAAGAGTCAGGCGTATATAATTTTATTTGACGTTCCGCGCCGGCGCAGCAGCGAAGAAATATAACCGGCTTCGCTTCTACTTACTTACTCGTCGTGTTGCCGCCGACGACTGAGACAAGTTTGCCGCGCCGAGTATTCATAGCAGCTGTAAGTCTATATAAGTAGTATAAGATTGTGCGAATATATGATGGTATACTTGTATGTATAGGTGTGCTGATATACGCCTTAACCCTTAACTGTTACTTCTATTCACACGAATGCACGTACACAGTCAAACGACGCATTCGCGCCGGTTGTGTCTGCTCTCTGCGCCGGCATTCGGCAGTGCGGACAAACATATTCTTGTATATAAAGCTATATACATGAATATATATATATATATATATTTAGGGAGTTAGTAGAGTAAATCAAAACAACACGTGGTTCGTTATCACAATTTCTCTTTCTTTCTGCGGCATATTAGCTCATAAGGAGAAAATATAAGCAAAATGCTATCATGTGTTGCTATTAGAGATATTCTAGTTAACGTTATTTTGCAAGTGAAATGAAAAAAAAATTACGGTTCTTCCCAATCACGCATACAAATAAAGGAAACTTATCTGTTTTTTGTAAGATAATTTCACGTAGACGTAGATAGTGATTAGCCTTATCTATAATTAGAGAGTTCGAAATGATTTGGCGAATTCAACCTGCGTTATATAATACGTATATTTTGAAATATGCTATATTTAAATTGAAATAGAAATTCATTCAACTCATTCTGCAGATTAGCCATCATGGAATATTTCGGAACGATGTCGGGCAACAAATAATCAAGATTTTATATAGAAGTAAAATTTTATTTTCTCAAATAAACTTTCTATTTAACTAGGCATATCTTTTTCAAAATTTTGTTGTGAAACTTTTATAAACAGAAAGTGCCAAAAGAACAATTGTAGATTATTAATAAAAAAAATTATTTTATAAAAGTACTTTTAACAAATATTTTTCGAATTATAAATGCAACAATTAGAGCATCAAATAAAGAGTAACAGTCTCTTGTATTGTTGTCTTGATTGAAATGATTGAGTCAATTAAGTCTATTTCTGCTATTTCATAATATAAAATACCCAAAGGTTTAAATGTACATGGTTTAAGAATTTTACTTAAAAATAATACTAAGTTGTTATAAAGTATAGTTAATAATATTAAATTATATTAAAGAATAATGCATCTAATTTTAGGTATCTGTTTTTTATGATTAATATAAAAAAAAACTCTTGAGAAAAAGGTTAACACATATTTTTAATAAAATATTATAAATATGTACATAAATTATACTTAGACTGTATAAAATTGGTAATTATTTTAATAAACTGTACATAATTATTCTGGTAAAAGATCTTCTCCCAATTCTTCATCTCCAAAGTCATCATCTCTCTTACCAGCTGCTGTCATTGGTCGGTTAGATAATGGACCTATAGGATCTATATAATTTGTATCTAAAAGTATAATTAGAAGAAACGTAATATTGATTCATTTCCCATAAATTTCAAATATTGTTCTATAAATTCTTTATTTCTAATAAAATTGTTACCATTAGAGTTAGAGTCAGGAAATTCAGATGAATCTGTTCTTAATATGTGATTAGAATAGCCAATATCTCCATTTTGTAAAGTAGGACTTGCTCTTCTTTCTGAAAGGGTACTCATTCCTGAACCTCCACGAGATGATGTACCACTGTTGCTTCTCTTTGAACCTAGAAAAATTAAATATAAAAGTTTATATAACTTTTACTTCTATAGTCTAATATAAATCATGTACAAAAATAAATATATTTTTATTAAGCTCACTTGTTGTTCCTGGTCTTGCAGAGCCATGTCTTTCTTTAGTTTCTTTAGCTTTTTCTGCTTTTCGCAATTCAATAGCATAAGTTTGTGCCTCTTTAAGTCCCAGATCACTACACAATCGCACTAGGAATTTCAAACACTCAACATTATCAGGAAATCTACTGTGAATATCTTGATATTCAGCTAAAGCTTTATGAAATTGCCCAGTTCTTCTTAAACATGCTGCTACAAGTAATCTCCATCTAGGTTGATCAGGAGCAAGTTCAACAGCTTCTTGAAAATAAGTTAATGCTTTTTCAGCTACCTATAAAATGAATAATGAAAAATAAAATTTTTCAGTAAATTTTTTTAACAGAAATAACAAAAATTATATTTTATCTGAATTGCATATTTTACCTGCATAGAAACAAAATATGAACCAAGCCAATCTATAACTTCAAAACTTGCTGGATAAAACCTATAAGACTACAAAAGCAAAATATTTTAAAGACATAAGTATAGAAAAAATGTCTAAATCAGAATTTCTAAAAATATTTACATCACTGTAATATTGATATGCCTGTTGTTTATCTCCCATACTATCAAACATTTCCCCTAATTTTTGCAATACTCCTGGATCTGATGGTATAATACCAAGAAGTTGATTATACCTAGAAAAAAAAAATATTTTCATAACTTTTATCCTATGAAGCTTTATTTTTCAAACTATTAAATACCATTCAGCTGCTTGTTCAACATCATTGCTAAGTTGATAAAGATGTCCTATTTGGTATAGTGTCAAAGGATCATATCGAACAATATTTTTCAGTTTCCAATAACATTCTAAAGCTTCTTCCAGCATATGTTTCTTTTTGTAAATCAAGCCTGAAAAGAATAGTGAATAAATCAATAAATCAAAGTTTACTTAAGTAAGCGACAAACAAGTAAAATAAAAAGTTTACCGAGATTATACAGAGCTTGAACGTGATTAGGGTCTTTTTCCAACGCAGTCGTCAAATACTCTTTTGCATTATCCAATTCGTTTTTCATAATAGAACACGCCGCCAAGTTTACATAAGCAGCGGCGTTATAACCGTCTGCACTTTTCGCTGCTTCACCGTATTTTTCCGCCTGGTCATATTCGCCACGCTACGTGTGCGAGAAAAAGGATACGTCAATCTATATGTTCTGAAAAAAATTCCTCTTTATTACTATACTTACGAGAAAGTGTATAAAGGATAAAACTGTCGACGCCGAACTATTAATTTTTGTGTCTTGGTTTTCGAATACTTTTAACGAGTCTATCGCCATGCGAACTTCTCGATTATGAAGAAACACCATTGCCTTGTTGATTTCTAAATTAGCAGCAAGGGAGCTATACGCTGATGATTTAATAGCATCAACGCACCTTTAATAAACAAGTACAATTGCGTAAGTTGTTGAGCGTTACATAACGACATCGTTTATAAAACATCTACCTTCGTTTATTTTTATATTTATTTATTTACCATGCGAATCCTCCGGCGAGCGTCTCCTCGATAACAGGAGCTATGAGATTTGCAGCGTTAAGAATAGTTTTCTCGGCGTTTGATTTCAATTCTCGCTCTAATTTTGACAGATCGTCAGTTTTCACCGTCTCGTTTAAAATATTCGCAGCGATATCATCCTAACATTAACGGGAATTCAGTAACATATATATATACTTAATTTAAAATTTATTAAGATTATTACACAATAATCCTGAGCTAACCGTATTAATGCTATATTTATCCTCATGATCTATGTGAAGCGGTACGTCGAGTAATTCAAGAAAGCCTTTTTTCATTTTATCCTCGTGCGAAAGCGCAAAATGGCATAAGATAGCGTGCATTCCAGCTTTGAGATCAGGTTTTTCTCGCATCACCCATTCGAAGCTGTTGGCTGCTTCTTCTAGCCTGCCCATCTGTACGAATAGCATTCCGATATTGTGCATAATTTTTATCCTAAATTTAAGAATACATCGATATTTCAATATTAATATGTATACAAGTGTATGTATCTATAGTAATGAGATTATCAATGAAAGATTGTTTCCAAGAACAATATGTATACACTGATTTTGAAAACGTCATAAACCCAACATTCTACGAATACGTATAGAAAACATTACC
This sequence comes from Torymus tubicola, assembly GCA_035583055.1. Lineage (NCBI taxonomy): Eukaryota > Metazoa > Arthropoda > Insecta > Hymenoptera > Torymidae > Torymus > Torymus tubicola. Next base: position 30,335 of record JAWWEQ010010892.1, on the reverse strand, counting down.
TATGAATTATTATGGATATGGAAAACAATTGCAAAGTGTTTATAACTTTAATCTTATTGAGAAAATTGTTATCATTTCTTAAAATTTTATGATAATAATGTTATCTGAAATGACAGTGTTGACAAATCGATGAAAATCATTGCAATGAAATAACATGCTAATAATTTTACTTTTACAATGGCGCCAATAACGAACTTGGACTTATATTACCAATAAAACAAAAAGTTATTATACTGTCTTAATGGATATTACTGTTGATTTAAATAAATTTATAAACCGATATCACGGAACGATACAAGACCTTAAATATTTTTGCGCCGTGGTAGTCTGATCCAAAGCCATTCGATACATTTTAATGGCTTGCGATAGCTGACCCATTTTCACGTAAATATTTCCAATGTTCATTTTCAATCTAGCGCTATTGGTGAAATTTCGATTTCTCGTAATAGCTTGATACGTAGCGATAGCTTCGGTGTACAATTCGTTGTTCGAATATTGGCAGGCTAAATTGAAAATTACCTGAAATATGAAACGCATATAAGCGCATGAAGAATAAAAGCTTTAGAAAGCTTAAAGGAGAATATATATATAATAGTGTGTCATTTTACAGCAAAGGTTAGATCGATATTATGGCTGTCGCTCAAACCGGCCTGCTCTTGAAGTCTAATAAGAGCGCGTTCTCGCGATGATGCTTCTCTCGCTCGTTCCAAGGCCACTTTCATGTTCTTGTCGCAAGCTGCTTTAGCTGATTCTTCTATTAACGTCATTATCCTTCGCTCGTCTTGTTTTATTTTCTCTTCCGGCCTGTGATGTTGCGTTTGAGGACATTTATATCAAAACGCACATTATTATTATTATTATTATTGTATATGTCGAATTCTACAGGATTTTACCCCTAACTGTGGATGAAAAAACCCAAAAATTCAAACTTAAAGCACGTCTCCGGCAATGGTTTTTTCTTATTATATAGGTATTATACTACGTGAAAAAACTGCCAAACCACGGAAATCGAGATAGTGTTTTTCAAAAAGCCGCATTTTATGTTTTAAGTTTTAAATGCAACATAAGCGATTTTTCGTGATTTCCACCGACTTTCTACGGGTATAAAATGCTTTAATGATAATACCATTTGTTTATATCTTTTTATTATTAAAAACTACAATTCAGACATATAATTATATAAAAAATTCATATTAATGGAAGGAAATTTTTTATGTGATAACTGTTTCACAGTTTGGAAGCGTAATCTGAATTTAAAATTAGTTCTTTCTTTCACGTATAAGTAAAACATAACTCAAACTTGCGAATTAAAGCGTAAATGACGTCGTATGACTATAAAAAACTCTATGCAGATAAAATATTTAAACATTATATACAGTGCAATTATTAGAAAGCTCCGTAATCTCATTATAATTTTTATCGTCAATATAAAATACATTGTTTTTTTGATTCGGGCATTTGCGAGGAGCATCAATCTTACATAGCACTTGAGTCGCATAAACTTGTTGAATGTCGTGTTTCTTGGGCCAAGAGCAAATGTTTTGATTTCTTTGGAAAAACTTGATTAGTAAATAGTTATTTTTAATTTCAGTTACTTCTCCGGGATACCACTTATCATAAGTAACAACAACCCAATCTCCGATTTCAAAACTACTTACTAATTTATGTGGCGTATTCGCTGACTTTTTACGTATATTGTCGCTGACTTTTTACATATATTAAAATGGTCGCAAGTTTCTTTTGCATAGCATAAAATGCAAGACAACTGTCGGAAAGATAAACCAAGTGGGTGAGAACTACGCACCAAACCACTTGATGTGTTTTCATCGTCCTCTTTACGCTCTCTAATTTTTGAGGGACTAGACTCTCTATGCTTTTAATTTTCTCTTCAGTGACTAAGTAACTATGGATACTATACTTCGACGTGTTTAAGAAATTTACAATATCTTTAGCATACAATATACTATTTCCAAATGTAACATTTCTATCACACATTCGCTTTACGGTACCACCAATTCCGTCGGCTGTACTCTTACCGTGCTCAGCGGCTGTGTTATTCCATAACGCACATTCAAGTTTTAGTACTTTACAATGATGTTTAAATAAAAAAAAATTCGTCTTGTTTTTATATTGCGTCGTGGGTCCATCTGATTGGAAATGAATACGCTTTAAATTAGGTACAGTTTCTCGTATTTTCTCGAATACGGGTTCTAGAAGGGCCCAAGCGACTACCGCGTCGTGTTGCAAATAGTTGGTTATTGACGCGAAAGACTGGAATTTAATTTCTTCTGAATTTTTTTTATAGTAATAACCACCTGTTTGAAGGGAAACCTGCTTTTGTGAAGCTCCAAAATGGATAGCTTGTACTTCCTGATTACGCGTGCCAGAGTTTTTTCGGTGATAGTCGTTGGTTAATTTTACGATGTGTTCACAAAATGGTTATTTATGCTGAGTTATGAAATCTTTGAATATCTTTACTTTCTGTACCGTATCTATAATATATTAAATTAACATTTATTATATCTGAGCATTTGTTATTGTTATTACAATTATTATTATTTCTAAGTATTCATCTAAGTATGAAAACTACAGTATACTCATTTTCCGTTTTGTACGTTTTCTATGTAACACTATAAAATAGTAATAATATAAAAAATTTCCATCCATTAATATGAATTTTTTTATATAATTTGTATATTTGAATTGTAGTTTTTAATAATAAAAGTAGATATAAACAAATGGTATTATCATTAAAGCATTTTATACCCGTAGAAAGTCGGTGGAAATCACGAAAAATCGCTTATCTTGCATTTAAAACTTAAAACATAAAATGCGGTTTTTTGAAAAACACTATCTCGATTTCCGTGGTTCGGCAGTTTTTTCACGTCGTATAATACCTATATAATAAGAAAAAACCATTGCCGGAGATGTGCTTTAAGTTTGAATTTTTGGGTTTTTTCATCCACAGTTAGGAGTAAAATCCTGTATAGAATTCGACATATATGTTTTGTTTGTGAATAAATTAAACGTTGAGTGTAAAAAAGAATTTTAAGTCAACGCTTGTCAAAAAGGAGTAAGATTTACGTGTCTTCCTTTTCCGCCTCCAAGGGAAAATTTCGCACGGCACTGCTCATGTTTAAAGGGTCGAAGGCCTGACGAGATGCGCTCGTGTAGCCGGCGCCTCTAACCGCCGTCATGGGCCTGAGCGCGCCGGTTCCGGGCCTTCCTGCTGTACTGCCTCTCTGAAACTATATGTGAGAAAGGGCTTTTTTTCATTCAACTAAACATTTTTCTCATTTTAATTATTTTATACGATTAATTTATAAATGTAATGAGGCTGTTTTGTTGATGCTTACCCCGGATGATGTTCCGAGACGCATAGCCGAGCTGGGAAATTTCGGAGTTGCCTGTTATTATAAATAATTTTCAAATGAAATTATTTCAAAGTAATAAAAGAAAAGTAGTATTATAATTTTCGAAAACTCACAAGAACTCTCGCACCATAGCCAGTCCTGAGAGCGTCACGAAGATATTCATCGTGATCCATTTCTGATGTTGAATATGCAGTTGAATAGTCATTGTAACCTGCATAAATATCGTTACTATCTACAGCCGTCATTGTGATGCTTCACGCCTAACACCTTCTATTAATTTATTTGTTTCTACGCACTTCTTTTACTTTTGATTGTTACAGTAAGAATCATAAATAGGTAGCTGTAATTAACTACATAAGTATTCTCGCACTATGTACTTTTATAGTTTCATTAAAAACAGCATACACATAATACACACTACAGCCTTTGTTGTGACTTTTGTCTGCATGGAAACGTGTGTTACGCATGCGTAATGAATGCAATAGCAACAGTTTAGTACAATAGTATATAGTGCATATAATACTAATGACCCCTTTTTATAGCATTAACATTGAATATTTTTTCTTTACATATAAAGATTATTTGATAACAAACAAATGAGTAAGAATAAGGGAATCATTTATTATGTAAAATATGGAAACTTCATTTTAAATTCTCTGAATAGTTTCCTATAAAGTGTTTTCGAAAAAAATAGGATGAACTTTGTGTATAATCGGGATAAAAATATGTATAAGATGACTAATCTAATTTTAAATATAAAATTCATCATGCAATAATTTTTCGGTTCCTTTCGTAGATTTCTAAATCAAAATCTCCCAATCATTGGATTAATTATTATTAGTCCGTGTGAATGGGCTTGATTCTGTATTAATGTATTATATAAATTAGAAATTCATTTGTATTGACGAAATTCGAAGAAAGGATTAGTCGATAACTATCATTGTTATTCAGTGAAATATCTCAAGGTATACGTACCTTTACATTGATTCAGTAGTAACCGAGGTACAGAAGCGCGTGCCTCATACATTTTAATTAGTCAAATTTCGGTGATTGACATTCTAGAAGCAGAACAAAATGAAGGATTTATCAGCATACGTTCCTCTTTCTACCTCGCCTGTAAGTAAAGATGTAATTAATATTTATCTTGGCATTTATTCGAAATTGCATTGATATATGAGTTTTTCATGGTTCATTTACGATTCATTTACGATCAACGAAAAATTCATTATAATGGAGAAAGATAATGTAGACATTAGTCGTACATAAATTTAATACAAAAGATTTCATTAATTATTTTAATTTAATATAAAAAAATTGCTGTACCTATTTAAATTTATTTAAAAATTATTTATTATAACTAATTTTATAATGACCACGAATTTGAAAATATTATTCAAGAAAACGATTATATTTAAAATTAAATTATAATCTATTAAAAATTTGGAATTTTGTACTCCGTTTTTGAAATGTAATAATATTAATTTCTAAGTTAGAAGAAAGTGAATTAGTAATGGAAAATAATTACTAATATAATAGTGTAATTTGTAAAGTCAATTTAATTTAATTTATTTCCTTTTATTTATGAATTTTTATATTTTCACGTATGATCTTATTACCCCCACCCTCTCACAATAATGTGATTATGTTACGAATTCTTACGAAGTGATAGTAAATAAATACGATATAATGCCGCAAATCATTCATAAATTTAAGCAATGTTTGATAAATAGTATGAAATATTCTAAGAGTAAATTGCGAGAATTTGCTAGGGTCTCAACATTTTTTAAATTAAAATATTTTAGGAGTTATGCGAATTCAAGTACCTTACAACAAAGTAAATTGTTTTTGTTAAGAATGCCATTGATAAATTATAATTGATAAAGTTGTAAATCATTAATTGAATATTTTGCAAAATTTATAAAAAAAGTCGATATTCTTTAGATAAAACGATTTTTTAAATATCGGTCCATTATACTGTTTATTTGTTTTAATTTTCCCTTTTTTTCAACAGAGGCGGAGCATTGCTACAGAAAAAGAAATCAGAGATGTCAAGATAGCAATAAAAGCATGCATAATGTCCCGAAAGGGCGGTTTGCCCATAAATTCTATACGGGGTAATTTATTACGTTCTTTATTAGGAAAATTCGTATTCAATATTTACAGGCAATATTTCTATTTCTTTTTAGATGAGTATATGACTTTAGTAGGCGAAGAAATTCCGACTTTGAGATTGGGTTACAATAGTTTGTTTCATCTAATACGCGATATTCCAGAAATCATATCCTCTCGCAATGAGCAACACGAGCCAGTATTGGTGGTGAAACCCAACTCCAAAACTCAACATTTGCATGAAATGATCCAAAAACAAAAAGACCCTAAAAATTATAAGGTAATTTTATTTGACTCATTACTCTTTTCTCTCTTATTCTACTAATATCTGAGTAATACAGAATATTTGCTATTTATTGTAGAAGGATACGAGAAGAAGCTTTAATGACAAAAAACGCCTTAATTATAAACGACAAGATGAGCGTCGTGGGGCGTTTGATTTGAATAGACAGATTTCGTCGGAGGAAAATGCGGTACATAAACCTTCTGAGGATGAAAATAATAAACGTCCCATAATACACACGCATTATGGTTTCGAGAATAATAGGGTAAGAAATTTTAGTTCAATATATATCAAATCAATATATAGTAAAGAAATTTTAATCATTCATACGAAAAAATTATCGGAAATTTTTTTTCATAATACAATTAACAAATGTTTATTATTCTATTAAAGACGGTCTATACAGAACCAGTAGTGGGTAGATCTCAACTGATGGGAGATGATTATTTTCTACAGTTATGCGTAAAATACTTAGATGTACCTCTCGAACGTGATAATGGTAAATAGCTAGGAATTATTTTCTAAATCCATACTTTTCATTCAATATTAACAACATATTGTTGAATTTCAGTAAAGTCCCCTATTACATGTGGAACTGTTCGATCTGGACTAACAATACAAAAAGCCATAAAAAGGTTGGATAAAATCAGAGCTATGTCGAATAAGCTTGTCATAAATGTTGGTACTGTCGATATTTATAACGTGAGTGGTTTAAATTTATTCTTTTTATAAAATAATTGAATTTCTAAAACACTTGCATGATTGAATATGTTTGATGTGAATTTAGCGACGCACAGATATAGAAATGATCGAAGATTATATAGAACTACTCGAAAAATTAGAAGAAAAATATGGATATTCTCCTTCTCAATTGACACTGTGTACATTACCTCCTATGGGAAACATAGCCATTCACTGTGATTCGCAAAAGTATGCTACTTTTGCATCATTTAACACCTGGTTACGAGGTTACGCAGAAAGTCATAAATATAAACTATTAGATTTTCATCAAGAGTTCACAAAGGCGAATCTGGTTTTAGACTACCAATATTTCCAAGAGTAAGTCCTTATTAATACACTTTTATATTTTCCATATATTTCTGTACATAATAAACACTGATTTTTATAGTATTAATAAATTACTTAACATCAACTAATATCAAAATTTCTCACTCTAATAAACTACTAACAAATTTCGAATCAACATTTGAAAATGATGATTTTTTTATATACTAAGTATTTCATATAGATCTGTATTAATATCATATTTAATTCTACCAATATTTATTTTAGTAATGCACGTATGGTTTCTGGAACGTCTCATCCTCACGTGTTATGGAACTACTTCGGCAGGCAAAAAGCAATGGAACTACTTTTAAATATATAATTATTTGTATACAAATGCAGCGATTTTATAATTATTTATTCGTATATTTATTATAGTTTAAGAGATTAAAACCGTAATTAGGTTGTAAGACTTAATGGACTTGATGATATTTATCTAGATTTAGTATTACTATAATAGTTTAAACTATATAGAAAAGATCTAAATTAATAAACCGAAGTGATAGTAATTAATTTTATAGTCATAAAGTCAAAATAATCGTACGTAAGTTATTTTATTATTGATATTTAAAAATGTAACAGAGATATTTTCTTTTACTTTTTAGTAACAAAAGAAAGTATTTTTGTCTTATCAATGGCGCGCTTATAAAATTTATTCAATATAAGCTGATTCGCGACAGGCTTAATTTTTATAAATTTTTTTTTATTTTAAATTTAATATTTAATAACTTACGTACTTGATTTTTTCCGACTTTTTATGGTGTGTCAAACATGCGTGACGTCACAAAGACACTTATTGAGTATATTTATAAATAATACAATTCCGTGCGATCTATTATATTGTTAGAAGAAGTGAATTGTATTTATTACTTGTATTTCATAAAACATGTTGTACATGTAATTTTCTTAGAATAAATGTGAAATGTGATTTCGTTGAGTAAAATACGTGTTATATTATTTTAAATTAATAACATTTTCGAAGTATAGAAAGTTTTAAAACATAACTTGTAAAAACAATTATGATATATTTGCAATAATTTAATCAAATATTTTAGTACATATGTATATAATTTCATATTTAATAGAATGGAGAATATCATTATAGTTAAAATTTCCCGCTTTCCCCCACCACTGGAGGGAAAAGGTATGTTTCTACGTATAGTCTTATGTACATAAACATACCTTATCCGTGTAGTTGTAAACGAGATACATGTGATTGTATTGCGAATTTGTGATAAAGAGAACGAGAAGTCAATATTATAGTTAAGAAATTCTAATATTTTAATCATTTTCTAAATTGCATATTTAGTTGCATATCTAGTGAAATGTATAGATGAATTTATTTTCACTACTTTAAATTTTGAGTGAAAATTCTGAAGAAAAATTGTAAATAAACTGAATGTTCGAATCTCTGCAGGTTATAATTATTGTATAAACAATATTGTTAAAAACCATTGCTTTATATGATAAATACATGATAAAATAGTGAATTTGAATAGTTCATTAGAAAATGTTGACTCCACGTTTTGAATTGTCCCAAACAGACAATGAAGTTACTGTTATTATTCATGCACCATATGCAAATATTAAGGACACAGTGATTCATGTTGATGGAAATGATTTTCGATTTTATTCTACTCCGTATTACTTGAGGTACATTCTAATAAATTATACATTTAGTATGAAATATTTGTTAGTAACAATATATTAAAAAGTTATTTTGTTTTAGATTAAATCTACCAGGAGAAATTGAAGAGAATGATGCATCGACAGGTGATTATAATTGTGAAAAAGGAGATTTTACATTGAAATTTTCAAAGATTCATAAAGGAGAACATTTTGAAAATTTAGACATGATAACTACATTATTGGCACCATCAAAAAAGAAAAATAATTTAGTACCTACTATTGAAGTTATAAGTGTGTTGAAAAATTATTTTGTATTTGATAATTGATTTATTTTATTTCAATGGTATGATTTAATCATTTTTTTATTAATTTATTATATCAGGCAATCCATGTGTTACTTCTAATGGCACGGTGAATGAAAATGAAAGTAATGAAGATGAAAACGTCAATGTAAGCGATGGAGATGAATGGTATACTAATCAAAATCCTATGACCGAAAATATTCAAGTATCTTTACAGAATTCAAAGTATGGCTTTGCAAATAAGATCTCAGGAGCTTTGGCTGCATTTGAAGTAAGATATCAGATAACACTATACATATTACTGAATAATATACCTCACATAAAAGACCCTTAAATGCGCACATTTTTTTTGTATAATTATTATTACTAATATTTTTTAGGAATCCTGGATCAAGGAAATTATAGATTTACCCATGCCAGATAAAACTTTGTTACAAGATCGTAAAAAATTACGTGAACAGAGTGAATTGGAGAATTTTGATGAAGATCATTACATGGCTGACTTTGTGGAATCCGAGTGTGTTGAACCATATTTATCACATGATTGTGAATGGGATAAAATTACAGGTGCAGACATACAGTTAAGTGATGAAGACAAAGATTTACTAAAAGAATTACCCAATAAAGAGTACTTACTGGACGAAAATGAAATCAAAACTGTATTGTATAGCATACCTGACATATTATTTGCAAACTGTTATAATTGTCGAACAACATTAGGAGAAAGTACTGTAGAAAGTAGTTGGACAATAAACAAACTCAGTTCAACACTTTGTTGGTTTGAGGTACTAATTTATTTATTATTAATTTTATTATCAAATAGGTAATAAATTATTCATTTATTAACCTATTATTTCAGAGTTTTACAAATTTAAATGATGCAATACTGAGCAGTGTAAGAAGATCCTTGTGTTATCCACTTATTAGAAATTGGAATCTTTCAATGAAAGTTCTTGAAGATGTTAAAAAAGTTATTAAATTAGGTAAATATTTTAATGATTTCTTTCTTATTTTATCTTTACACAATTAATTTTTAAATTTTTTAGGTAAAAAGTATATAATAAAACGGTTTTGTGAAATACATTCACTTTTTAATAATGCACATGAACCAAGATATATTTTGAATCAATTGTATATTAAAGACTATCTAATATGGTTGCAACAAACTTCAGATTCCAAAATAGAAGAACTTTATTTACTTTTAGAAAATGTGAGTTATTTAAAATATGATTTATAAATTCTCGTGTTCAGGAATTTCTCATTTGAAATAAAATTTTCTTTTTAGATAAAGCCAAAAAAAGAAGAATTAGGACTAGATTTAGTAGAGCTTGAACAAGCTGTTCAGTCTGTTTTAAAAGACGATTTAGTTATAGAAAATCAATTATATACTTTACCAGATGATTTGGAAAAACTTATAATCAGCAACGGAAATAACAAGTATGTATCAAGTAGCAACATAATTTTTCTAATAATAAATCTTAAGCGTTTATTTGATTAAAATAATTGTTAATTTAGATCAGAAAACGACAATCTTCATATAGTATCAAGTTCTTCGAGTGACAGTGAAAGTGACTCTGACTCAGACACTTCTTCAAGCAGTTCTACTTCAAGTAGCAGCAGCAGCAGTAGCAGTAGCAGTACTAGTAGTAAGAATAGTAATACAAGAAAAAATCTAAACAATAGTAATACAAATGTTCTAGACTCAGACGACAGTCAAAACAATATACTTGATTCAGATGATGAGCCAAATTAACAACTACACACAGTATTACGAATAACATTATTGTACAAAGTTCAATCATTTTTGCGACTCACAAAATAATTATATATCGTTGGTACAAAAGCAATGCATTTGTAATAAAATGAGAAAATTATTTTTGCATTATTAAGTGTTGACTAAGTTCTAATATTTGGCATATGCTTCCATTTTATAGAATTTTTTAGACAATAAGTTTATTACGAAGATCTTTTGTTATAAAAAATGTAATGAAAAATAAATTTATAAAAAACGAATAAATTTATTTAATCTAATGTATAAGTATATACTACATTATTACAATATTAAATAAATTACGTATCATCTTCATTTAGCTAACGCGTAATAGAGCCAAGGTAATAGTTTGCTGTAATGAGCTATCAATTTGCTCTTGGCTTCTTCGTCAATTATATCTACCTCCTCGCTATAATCTGTCTTTTGATCATAAACTTTTTCGTTGTCAACTTGGCTTTGTTCAATGGGAACCACTGCATACGCACTTTCCACATTTTTTCGGTCGTTGTTCGTTGGTACATTGCTCGGAGTTGATGTAACACCGTCGTCAGTGAAACTTGTCTCTGGTCCAATGACCTGTTGAAAAGTAATAAATATATATTATAAACGTCTACTTTACACGATATGTTGATATAAAATTAATTGTCATATTTTCGAGAAGTTCAAGTGTATTAATTATATTGCGTTTGAAGAAATATTATTGCTTTATTACATGCTCGTTATCTTCATAGTCCTCGTTATCCTCTTCGTTGTCATCGGAAGAATGAATGTTCTCCTGTGCCGGTTCGTTGGCAAAGTTCCGCCAGTAATCGGCTACCTCCCCATAGAGGCCAGGGCTTTCGTCCTTGCCGAAGGTCCGTCTCACGGCTTCGGACTTCTTTTTCACTGGCTTGTGCTCGTTCTCGATTCCACCAGCTTCCATAGCTGTCAACTTTGTTTCTTCGTCCAGGTGTTCGTGGTAGTTCGGCTCGCCAGTCTTCAGAACGAGATACTCGTGCGCCTTTAACGTTCGGTCGCTGTACTCGTCCACGTGAGGCGCCCGCATTATTATGCGAATCGGGATCGTGTAGTCCGACTCGAGCGTGTTGCGGTCGCCGCTCATTTCCCTGCAATTGTATCGTTATTATTATTTTCTTTCTTTTTTTCTTTTCCATCTTTTTATCAGCTCTTATAGTTTGTACTTTGAAACTTTATTCTAGTACCTCTTATTGTTCACTAGACTATCCCAATTTTCGATGTGTCGCGTTTACTCCGATAATATTTTTCTTCATATTTTTGTTATTAGGCCCTACTAAATAAGAATAATAATTCATATACCCACAAAAACAGATTTTAAAAATATGTTCCTGCATAGTAAATGATGTCTCTTCTACTTTGAGTGTTATTTTGCAAATATTTATCACACGAAAACAAGTAATATATAGAAAGCAAACAGAAAATGCACAAATTTAAGCTTTCTTTTCTTAGAAAATACTCATTTTTAGCATAAAAAAAGCATAAAATCGTTTAAAAAGAAAGAAATTTTTCAATCATTTTCTTTCATTATCTTTGAGTACTTTTAATTTCCTGAAAGAACAAAAGAAATCTTAAATTTAAGCATTTAATTCTGAACTACTTTTTAAGCCCTTTTTTACTCGTTTCTGTATCATCTGAAAAGGGACAACCAATGTTAAGAAGCATAATTTTTTTATCGAAATAGAGCATATTTGAGATTAGGTTGTAAATATCTCAAGAAAACAATCGATTTAATGTGATCCCTAGTCATCATTTTTTAATACTATATAACAATCGACTTTTAAAGTCCCCTTACAATCCGTACTTTATCTTAGCGATAATTATAACAATTTGTAATCGTCCAAATTAATCTAAAAAAATAACGAAAAAACTTGCTTTAATATTTATTTTGAAATAATTGCAAGGTTTAATTGAAGTGATTTTATATACAGTATCACCTAGTGAAACAAATATATAAATCGTAAAAAATCGATTTTCGGAAAAGTACATTCATACAAACAAGAATACTACGCTTTGATTACTTCAAGAGATAATGAGTAAAATGTAATTGATTGACTTTTTGAAGATAGAAAAAGTTTATATAAAATATTAATTTGAAACAGTAAATAGACCGTCAAGTGTGAAGAGGCAGTGCGCGTGGTAGTAATATGGTCCGACTCAATAGTGAGTGAAACGTATGCTTATATAATACTGACCATACTGAAGGGTTCATTATACCTTGAGCAGTTTAATTAAATACTTGTTATATCTAATGTGTATTGAATAATATTTAAAATTTGTGTAAAAAAAAGATCTATATCTAAAAGAAAGTCATGCAAAAATGTATATCTTTACAAGGGTGAAAATTTTGTTACAAAAGTCGTAACATTTCTGAAGTAGTATAAGAAACTAAAAAAAATTTTAAAACAGCATCTTACCCATCCATTTCAATGACTTCCAAATGATTATCCGTGCCGTCATTGGGCGAAACAGAGCGAGCATTAGTAGATCTGGATTTTAGAACATCGCGTGCGTCGAGGCTCTCGAGCTCATTTATACTCTTCAGTCTTGGTTTTTCCGACGTGGTCTCGCCACTCGAATTTGAAGTGTCAGTCGTGGTCGGGACTTCTCTATCCTGCATCAATTAAAAGCATCAGAATAGAACTTCTCGAGTATATTCCAAATGAAATAATCAATTTTAATTGCTATACCGAGAATTCATCAGTATTATTATTAAGATCTAATTTATCTGTAACTTCGTAGACAACTATCTCAGCAACATCTTCCGTTCCAGGCTCTTCTGTAAGATCAGTTGTCGTTTTTGTAAAAGTATCATAATCTTCTGGAGGGTCATTATTAGTGGCATTAGATAAATCTTCGTAATTTACGTCCGAGGTTGTCGGATAGTAGTATACTGTGGTACTATTTTCATGATCGGAAGTTGAAGTGTTTTCAGTCTGCATCAACGTCAATGGCTCTTCCGACATTGATTGTATATCACTATTTTCAGTCTGTTCGTCGAGGATCGATGTTTCTTCCGATGTGGTCGTTGGTGTTTTATTACTTTCGGTTTCAATGCCCAAAGTTGTTGGCTCTGATGATATGGATGACGCATCGTTACTTCGACTCACGCTTGTATCAAAAGGAGATACCTGAAACTATTGTTGTTATTGTAGTAATACATTTTGTAGCCACTTTAATTATTTTTTGATTGATTGAAGCCGAATGTATCGGAACATATATCATAGATTCGACACAATCAATAATGTCAAATATATGTCATAATAAAAAAAAAACAGAAAATAAATGTATTAATTTTTTAGAGAATATTTCTTTTTTCGTTTATCTGACACATTCCCTATACCGCTTATTAATATATAAAAGCTAATTTTTTGTAAAGTAAAAATTTTATTGTTATATGATTCGAATAAGTATGTTAGTGCAAATATGTAATTCATTTATTTCTTGTTTAGATTATAATAATCATTTAACATATGCCTCTCATTTGGTCAATTTTTTGAAATTTTAACATTTTACAAATTTTTTATCTAAACCAACTTTTTAGATTTCCCGCAGTGTGACATATTTATTGCACGTTTCATCTAATTTGTAACTTTTCCTAATATCTTTTTATGTGATAAATGATTTGTTTTAATATTCATTTCTATACGTTCTGCAATTATTTTTAAAGTATTTTTTTACCAATCCGTATATGTTAACGTATCTAAACAAGTTCACTAGCTTCAATAGCTATCATTAAACCTTGTTTACTTATTTTCTTCATATTTATTAAAGGTAAAATATTTTTATTGGACAATTTCGCCCAGTGAGTTAAACATTATTTTTTGAAAATAATTAATTCTTCCCTTTATATAAATACTTTTTCAATAATAAAAATTTTTTAAATATTCATTTTAAACTAATGATCATTATGCATACGTATATTTCTGTAATTATAAATATTTTTTTTTAACTTTCAAACAACCTAAAACATAGACAGAAGTATAGACGAATTATTCTAGTTGTTATGCATAAGTACCTGGCAATGTCCACAAGGTTCGTCCTTGTAGGTCGAAAGAATGGCAGCTTTAACGTATGGGAAATGCAGAATACTCCATGGTACGATGACTTGATATGTCAGTCTTCCGCAACTATATAATCATAAGTAATTCATGTACACTCGGGAACATCCTGTAGTATTGGGACAATTGGTCGTCAAATTTAAATGATAAAGTGCATCTATTTATATATGTATAACGGATTAAGTTTAGACCTTATACACATTTATCCGCGACGTTTTCGATGATTTCAAAGTCATATCTTGGTCATTAGGAATCGCAATGGAAAATAAGAGTAAAATTATGTTCTTTTATCGGACACGGATATTAATCAGTTTTTCATCAAGACAATTAATTATTTATATTTATGCGCGTATTTATCTTGTACTCTCGTCTGATTAATATATACTATTTTGAAAATAGAGTATTACATAACGATATAGTGAACGCGCTCTGAAAAATCGCTTTCCATCTTCGTGCAACTCCGAATTGTAAATGAGTACACAGTACCACAGTCTCGCGGTTAATTCTCTCGTCTTCTCTTAACGATCGTAGCACCACAGTTTATATTAAAAACTATTTGTAGGATTACTCAAACTCGCTCACTCACATTAATTTAACACACGCACAACATCAAATATATAATTACCGATCAATCACGAGAATCTGATCGCGAAAGGCGCGTAGTTTCGGCCAGATCTGTAGCTCTTCCGTGTCCTGGATGAAGTAGACGTCGGGACCTAGAGCCTCTATCAAAGCTTCCGGTGAGGCGATTACAGGTGGTCGACCCTCGGCTTCGCTCGGCGAGATCTGTCGCCAGGTCTCCTCTTCTACTTCGCTCTCTGACCTGTCTGTCGACTGGGCTTCGCCTGCCGCCGCGTTTATTGCAAAGAATTGTATGTTGCTGAAGCCTGTCTTGTCGAAGCGTTCGCGCAGCACTCGCAACCTGCAACAATTTAGTATGTTTTTTTTTCAACAGAGTAAAGTAATTGCAGTTCTAGCAGCATTTTTTCCCTAAAATTTGAGGTAATAATCAAGAGCATTAATTGGGTGCGATCGAGATATTTAATAAAATTGTTATATATAAATATATCTTTTTTAACAAAAGTATTGTTGATAGTTTCAGTTTTCCTACTGACAAATTTTATTAATTAATTTTTAATGAAATCGTGCGCAGGTTTCGGTGTTTTACGTTTGCGCATATACTTACATAGAAGCTTGTCTGTGACTGTACTGCCATGATGAATCGAAAAAGGCAAGAACGTTCACTCGTCCGATTTGCTTGTCCCAGAATTGCAGTATGGTACATTGTTCCAAGTAACTGAGATCATCTTGTCTTTTCCAAATCCTGGGAGATCGTTTTGGAGTAACCCGAGGGTTGCCAATGGTAAAGGCCTGCGTTAGGCCAAAATTAGTTGAATCACACCATAAGGCCGTAAGTAACGCAACGATTAATCTCATTTTCACTGAAATTTTAAATGATACATGTGCGAATTACGAATAAGAATATATTATTGACGCACGTATATAATACAAAGAAAAATAGAAATTTATTTTATTATCTTATTTATTATTATTTCATACATCTTGTTTTCAAGAGAATGCAATCTTAAGGTTTGCTCGCATAGCGAAAATTTCCGCACATTATAATAAGGAGAAAGTTTGGTAACATAGGAAAAATTGCATCACGGTTGTAATTAAGTTTTACACAGTCATTCTTAAGTAATGTTTCACGCGTTCCAAACGAATAAAAGTGTAACGTCAAAAGTTTTCCGCGAATATACATAAGTAAATAATTTGTTGGATGCACATTTCAAAGTCAAACTTTCCAGACATCAACGTTTATAGCGCACTGATCGATGCGTATAAGAAGATTTGAAAAAAAAACTTTAGAGAAAGTTAAATATTCCTCGACATCATTGTCTACGAGTACACGATATAAATGCCACATTTTACGGCCGTTAGAAGAAGCTGAAATTACCATAATGAAAATAAATCAAAATAAACGTAGGATAAAAGCAGTTCGGTAAATAATGGTTAAAAGGACGCTGTACGCGCGTACGCTAAAATGAAATTACGAGCAGAGGAAAGTGTGAGCCTAAAGTTCGGAAGGAAGCATATGCGAGTCGAGAGCAAATTGTTCCACGGAGAGCACTTGATATGTCCAAGAACAGCCGGACGCTGGCGATCACGTATAAAAGGTGCACTATATACTTTTTATCTCAAAGCTTCATGGATCGCACTTGTCCTGTTCACTCTCGTGTTGCACGCGCGTGTTTGATCCTTTGCACTTGTCGTCGCAAGACGCTGAGATCGGTTTACATGACGACGAGATTGCGAAAAGATATTCTCGATCGCTTGATCAAAGAACGCGTACAAATTTTCTATACGCGGATCTTTTTACTATTTCCTAATTCAAATGGCTAGTGTAGTTTACATAGGTGTTAAGATATATTTTTAAAGAGAATTTAAAAATCATATGGTTGCGTTGTTTCTTTCACTTAATTTCCTCGATAGGGAGTTTCGAGAAGAAACGGTAATTAAAGCAGTAGAAGGAATAATGTAATACATTGTGAAAAGGAAGGTAAAGATGGTAATCGTTCTCGGTAACGTGGGGAAGATTCGTTGGAAAGATCCAGACCAGATGGAATGTATAAAAAATTTATGTTCGAATTTAATTAACATGGTTCATTTTTGAAGCTTTTATTTTAAACAGTTTTGATATATTTATAAACTGATTTGCTAAAATAATATTCGAGAATATAAAGAAATGTTAAAATATCGCTGTAATTGCAATTTCTATAACAAGCGAATAAAAATGTTTTTCTGTGCAAGAATTCATGATCGGAATACTTTTCAGATATAATTTCCGCGTAAGGAGAAAAAAAAGTATAATAATATGCACATTTATCACAATAGTATCATATATAGATGTTTTAATATTTATAAACGTAGTACTACGTTTATATAAATATATAACGCAGAAATAGTAAATACAAAATTATCCGTATGGAAATGACAAACGTAGGATAATATATAGGAAATCGTAGGAAAATGTCGATTTTTTAACTAAATTTATACGATTTTATACATTTTTATACGGTTTATAAACTTTCTCAAATTAGTCTGTAAAAACATGTATGTATCAAAATGTAAGGAAATGTAAGAAAACGTAAAAAAAGGGGTATAAAGGGGTATAAAATCGAAGAAAATCGGAGAAATTAGTTATGCACATTGTTCAAAAACAAACACTTTTGTACGATTTTGCACAGCTTCTTGCGATAATCTATAGTTCCATATAGTTGCACTTTATTATGATTTTCTATATTATTATTTTCCATATGGCTGATTTTTTTTTAATGTTACATACGCATGAGGGAAGTAGAAAATTATGTGAAATTCCATACCGAACGTACTAGATTACGAATAATACTCGTGACATGGAACTGTGTGTTATTTTCTTGATTAATGTGAGGCCTCATGAGGAATTTTACATAGTGTACTTTTCAGGACCTTATTCATACACTTGTATATGAAATCGTACGTATACATATAAATTCATGTAAACTATTTTGTGCGAGCGTGCGTGCGTGTGCATATGCGTGCATGCGTGTCAAAAAGTCTTGTAATGAAACATTACTCAACATCTAGAATGAGATATCTTATATAAGATTACAGACCGAACGCGTAATCTCACGTGCGAGATCTCCTAGGATCACATTTCGTTTGACCCTTTGATTTTACGATATGGCTCTCAGTGAGGTCCTAGAAAACGTCATGTGAGGTCCAATCATGTAAGTTTGTATATTATAGGATATTTTCAATTGCACCTAAATCTCATTAATAGTTACAAATTTACCATGACATTCTTTACAATAAATATACTTTTGTAACCAAACATTACTGTATGCCGTCAGAATATAAATAAATCAGCGTAATTTACACCATTATGAACTTCTTCAATGTCTTAGTGTAGATGATTCTTCCGTTTTTAATAAAAAAAAATTATTTGCAGATAATAAAGAGAAACGTGAGTTTATTTTTTAGAGAAAATTTTGTTATCCTTTAGTGAAATGAAAGCAGAGCACAGTTAAAGCACTCCATACACAGATATTCTAATTGAATACGAATTATTTCTTTGGTAATAAAATGAGAAAAAATTGAAAAAAATACTAACGACTAAAGTGAGATTCGTCCGCTATGATGAGAAAAAGATTTACATTTCACGATAAATAGAGCAGTCATTGTTTAGACAATTATATAGTTCGTTGTCAAATTATAAATAAAATAGCTGTTAAATCGATCAGAATGATCGTTTACATTTTGCCATAAAATTTCATTGCCACCAATTGAACACCGCTTATCGTTGCAAAATCGCTGTTAACTAAATCTATAAAATAACTTAAACTTAACGAACCGAAAAGTATTGAGCAAAATTCCATTATAAAATGAAAAAAAGCGTAAATTAGTATAAGATAAACGGTGTGAGAATACACAATTTAGAAGGTTTATAAGGAAAAGTGGTAATTATGCGTTTCGGCACATGCAAAAAAAAAAAGTCGGAACGGAAATGAACTGTGAGTAAATAGTGAATGGAAATGATATAGACAACTGCAGAGAGCACAAAACAAGAACCGCGCGGAATAGCCTGGAATATTGTCGAAAAAGTTTAAGAGAAGTTGCACAAGAGAAAGGCCGGCCGGTAGCAGTATAGTATTTAAACATTCGAGAGTTTTCCTATATAAAAGCGACAATGACCGTGTATATATATACATACACACACACACACACTCGAATACCCTGATCAGTGTGCGCTTCGAAAATTATAGTGAAGTAAACGAACGAGCATGTGAGCTCCAAATTGAACAGTGGAGTTGTTGGAACCAAGTCGGAATTTATATCCGTAGAAGACCATGTTTTACACAACGGTACCGAGAGGCAAAAATTTATCTGCTATAGTACAGTACTCCTCCTTCAACTTGTATATAAACCATCCTCCCGTTGTTCCGCATCTGCTTTTACGTGTGTGTGTATGTATGTATTCTAATCCATGTAGCTGAGAGTTCTATGTTCTGCTGTTTCTCTATAGCATATATATATAGTTATACGCATTAGAGTGAAAAGGGTGCGGGAAAGAGTCTAAGCCGTAATCAGGCTTAGACATCAACCCAAGTGATCCCTGCGCCACGACCGCAGCTGCAGCAGCAGCAGCAGCATTTGTCCCTTCGACACAAGACGTCTCTGAATAATATATATAATATACACGCATCATCCGCACTTCTTCCATTTATATTATAGCTGCGGGCGGGTTGTATAAACTTTTTTTTTTTAAAACCGCATTTATACAACATTAACATCATCACACGAGCAGTTATATATTACACTGCTCGCGCTTGATTAAAAGCGGCCGCCGCGCCGCGCGCATCATAGAATTTTTTTTTCATCCCTCGGTCGGTCGGAATGAGCGAATCAAGCGCGGCGCGTACATATAACTCAAGCCACATGCGCCGTGTTTTATCGTCTTTCCCCTCACGTCTCAACGTTTGTATATATAGAGGAGAAGGGGCATAATTCGTTATAAGAGCCGAACGATGATGATGCTATACGCGGAGGGATTATGCGATGATCCATATAGCGCGAACCTTACACACGATCGTGAGGCGCCGGCGCGCAGTGATCTCTACTTGACCGCCGCGTGTGTATATATATGTGTATATACATATACACTAAAAGCCGGCTGCACGCACGCACGTGTGCGCCTATTGTATAAATGTGTGTGTGCGAGCAAGCAAGCGATCCCATTTATAAATGGAACAGAGGGCTCCTTGTTCATCTATACTTCGTCGAGCGTCTCTACTCGCTTCGTCTTCTTCTTCTTCTTCTTCTTCTTCAACTTCTTCCTCTTCTTCTTCCACCACCATCACCATCACCACCACCACCACCACCACCACCTCCTCCTCTTCCTCTTGTTCATCTCATGTACGTTTTCTCGCGTGTGTTATCCCCTGCGATTGCCAGTCGCTCGTAGCAGCATTTTGCGGCGCGACGCGTATATAATCGAGTGAGAGAGAGAGAAAGACACACACGCACACATATACAGTGTTAACTCTGTTATATACTAGCGCTCGCTCTTGTATTTTCTCTTTTCTCTCTCTCTCTCTCTCTTTCTCTCTGTCCGCACTGTGAAATTTAGCGCTTCCACGCGCGCGCGCGTGTGTGTCTGTGTGTGTATATACGAACGTGTGCATTTTATACACTACACCATCGAGCAGATTAATATCGAGTCGATTCAATGTTACGCTGCGCTTTCGTGTAGTACCGGACAATATACTATATATATGATATATACCTCGGGAACACGGAACACGTATAATACTACACGCGTTTTATTATAGAACAGTGCCGCTGTATATTTAACCGGTAAGGATTATTTTGGGATACCCCTCGTTTTTTATGCTTTTTGTCATTAAAGATAGGCTTTCTGCGAGTTGTACGTATATATAAGCAAAGGCTTAGCACGCGCGCTGTGCTGCCGGCAATCGCATCACACGGATTTTCCGACGACGACCACGTGGGAGCAGAGGAAACATTGTTATTTATTTCACAATTTGGATCATCATCGTTTTCAATTATACAAGGTAATAATTTATTCTTTTTAAACCAATATGTTTTTCTTTTATCGTTCAAATTCCCTGGTATATAATTCAGTAAAAAAACATCCAATTGTAGTAGAAAGTAGTAAATGAGGTAATTTTGGTAATGCCTTTGTTTTGTCAATTATAATGATGTTATACAATTACGAGGCAAATTACTTTTATAATTTTAATTGAAATTTTCGATTAATTTAATTTGTCTACTGTTGACGATTATCATATTTTAATACATGTATTACTTAATTTGATCGTAACAATAGTTTTTTATATACTTTCTTTAATAGACGAAAAAATTACCTTTGACGATGCTATAGAATTATATAATTAAGTGCATCTTCAATTGATTAAATAATTTCATTGCGCGTTTCTAAGACGTAGAAAGCTCGTTTGTAAGTTAAAAGAAGCTGTTGTTACATAAACATCCTTTACGCCTATTCAATTCGATCATCTGACCAATAATTCATTTGACCGCTAAACAAATAGCCATCCGACGCTCTATATATATATATATACCTATATACATTGCAACGAGTAAATATAACTTTCACGATGTTTACGTAAATATAGCATAGCAAATGTTAAAAAAAAATTGTTGATTGCCATTTTTTATGTATTCGAAAAATCAAAACAATCCTGCAGCGAAAATCCATTGGTTCACAATGCACAGGAAATCCTACTAATCATTGATACTGTGTGTGTATGTATATATATATATATATAGATAGAGTCTCGCGGTAACCAACACACAACTCTCACTTTCTATTAACTAAATTATAGCCACCTGAGCTGGTGGTGAATTTAGAGGCGTAAGGAAACCTCGGTTGAAAAATGTAATTGCGGTCTTAAAAAAATGATTTTAGACCGTTTGGAAAATGTTTGAAAAGTTGCGAAAGTTTGAAATATACCCTTCCGTAAGTATTATTTAAAAAGTACTTATTATTAGACGCCGTAAAATGATATGCAATGAACCAGTTATATAATTGGCGCGATTTAAATGTTATTATGTGTATACCAATAATGCTCTCTATGCCTCGGAACACGTTTTGAATCTTATATCGCGCCCACGATTGATCCAAGTTTGCGCAAACTGCAATCAACTGACAGGACGTTTTATTCGCATAGAAAAAATGTACCAAAATTATTCAGTTCAGTTATTAAAATTTACTTGAATGTCATGTATTTCCTGTGCAATATCTACATAAAAATTTCATTTTACAAAACACTTTGCATTACACGCATACAATACCCGGTCACACCAAAACAGCGACCTTGGAAAAAAAATGAAATTAAAAGAAATATTAAAATTAAAAAAAAATCGTATATACAATAGATATAAACATAAAAGAAACAACCACAACATATATATGTATATATATATCTTACATTATTTGACAGTTATTCGTGAAACCGTTCACATTTTCCAGTGCGAACGAGCCGACGACAACGGGGATCTGTCCCTTTAAAAAATCCGCGCTCTCAAGCGCGTAAGAATCAGTGAGCAGTAGCAAGGTAGTCGCAGAATCAAAGTAACAGCAGTAGCAGCAGCAGCAGCACGGCGCAACACTCAAGTCGAAGGATCGCGGTGTATTATGCATCAGGGGCGCGCGGCGTCCTCGCGATGACTGGCTCGAAGCTCGTCGCGACTGCAGCCTCGGCGGCTGCGGCGGCGGCAGCAGCAGCTCTCCTCCTCTTCCTCCTCCTCCTTCTCCACCAACACAGCGCTGCCGGTGGTGGCGACGGCGGCTGCTGCTGCTGCGCGCGGGCGCAAACCACTGTCGCCGAGAAGGAACAACAACAACAACAACAACAACGCAGGCTTGTCTATCGGCATGCCGACGAAGGGAATCAGCAACAACAACAACGTGCCAGGACCCTTGCCGGACTTGCGGCTACGCTCAAGGAGCATGTCGACCTGGCTAGAAAACGATCTGATCAGGTGTATATACTGTTTATGTGTGTATGTGTGGGTAAAGGAATATTGCAATATAGCTATATAGGATATGGTTCACTTTGAGGAGAGGACGAGGTCCTTGTGGGTATATGTATAACAAGGGGGGGCAGACCTTTGACGTAGAGAGATAGGTAAAGTCTTGAATGTAGATGAGGGTGGAGAGGGTTTTTTTTTTAATTCTTCTTTTATAGTGAGATTGGTACAAAGTCGCGGCTGGATTGAAGTTTGGTGGAAAAAATAATCGTCAAAGTAAAGTCGTTTTGACAAGGGAAGAGTGGAACTCGCGCGGAGGTCCGGGAAGAGGATTAAGACCGAACTTTGAGAGTATATTAAGCTGAAAATTTTGCGGTGTCTAGGAATTGAACCTACCGCAACTATACATGTCGAATGAGTCCTACTCAGGGTAATCTCGAATGTGTAAGTTGTTTTGTAAAAGGAAATATGATAGCTGGTTTATTTTTATGAAGTAAAAATCGAAAAAATAATTTATTACTCTTATTCATTCTTTTTGGACTATGCCGTTTTTTTGTATTAAAAATTCTGATACGTTAAAAAATATTGGTTCCTCGAAAAGATGGCGGTAAAATCAAAGAAAGCTCCAAAAGCTTCATATCTTTCTCTTAATATTTTTAAAACTTCTCTCATCATATAAACTCGCGTTATCCTTTACTATGCACAATATATAACCATCATACAAAGAATTAAGCTAATTTTTAACGAACGGGAGTATAATTAGAAACTGCTTTTATATAAACTACATAGAGGTACACTTTTCGAGTGAATTCTCTCTTCTCGTGCTATAATTTTTATGTGCAAACAAGGTATAAAGTCTCATAAATATTCAGATGGAAACTATTTTATATGCAGTTTATCATCAAGAGGCGCATGCTTTTTCTATCGCCTCGAGCTTCTAAAATGTCCGTTTTATATTCCTTTTAAAAGAGAATTAGACCGTATTCAGCCTAAACTAAAACAACAAAAAAAAAACAACATAGAAAAAACATTATTATGGCGTTACACATAACAAAGTCCAATGGACTAATTCTAACTAGACCTGAGGTAAAAAATAAAAAATTTCAGTATATTCTCGAACTAATGAAACAAAAAAAAATCACCGAAACGTCGTCTCAATAAAAACTCATATTTTGACTCATAAAGACAATCGTCATTTCTATACCTTAAAAACACAGCACATGAGTGTCTAAAATATATTTTAAAAAAACATTGTTGTTGTGATCCAAAATTATATATATCATAGGCATCATAGTTTTTTTTCTGCGTCAGCGTATAAGAATTTGTGACTCTTATAATAAAAGGATCGTGCGACACTCTATAGGGCGACTAGTCTCAGCAATTAATAAACAGGATTTCCCCATTACATATCACAGAGATGAAGCGTGGGCAATAATTCCGCGAATTGAAAACAATTTCTATATATACAGCTGCGCTAACAAAAAGCATATAATACGAAACGCGATTCTCTCTTTCTTTCTCTCTCTGACTAAGATATGATATTACGGAGTTGCAGGTGGACTTGGTATTTGTAATCGACGCCTCGGCCTCGGTAGGCGAGGCCAACTTCCGTGGAGAATTAAATTTTGTCCGCAAGCTACTATCCGACTTGACGATGACACCACGTGCAACAAGGGTCGCTATCGTTACGTTCGCCAGCAAGGAACAAATCTTCCGTCATGTAGATTACGTATCTTTGGATCAACAACGAAACTTCGCCGATGACAAGTGTCGACTACTAAATAGACAACTCGATGAGATTGGATATTCGGGTGGTGGTACCTACACCCACGGTGCTCTCATGGAGGCTTTCGTTAGTATTTCACGCTCTCTCGCTCACGTATATAGTTTATAAGTATATGTTTACAACACTGTTCCTATATGCACATGCAGTGCTGCCTTTCTCCTTTGCAGCTACTCGACCGTAAACATGCGCGCGTCTGTTTAGAAATGTGTCGTGTGTGTGTGTATATATATATTATGAAGTTTGACGATTATTCGCGCGCTTTTTTCTTTTCTCTCTATATATTATTTTGTTCTTTGATTAACAATACACACTTGTGTATATTTGCAGGCAATTTTGAAGAACAGTAGGCCAAATACAGAGAAAATAGTGTTCCTGGTAACGGACGGCTTTAGTAACGGTGAGGATCCACGGTATGCGGCGAACTTGCTGAAAGGACTCGGAGTGACGATATTCACCTTCGGTATTCAGACGGGGAACGTTGACGAATTGCGCGACATTGCGAGCGAGCCCAGTTACGCTTACAGTTATTTCCTCAACAGTTTTCTCGAGTTCGAGACACTTGCCAGAAAAGCTTTGCATCGTGGTAAGTGGAACAAATGTATGATAAATCTGTTACTGCAATTTATTTGTACGTATTTAGAAGAACATTTAAAAGTGTTTTTTTACAAATATTAGTATATATATATACGTCACTTCTATTTATTTACTTTTTTACAACTAAATTTGAATTGGTAGTATGTACACAGAGAACAGATTCTTCGCAACTAATGAATCATTCTTTTAAATACGACACGCAAGTAATATTTGTGATAAACGCAAATTAAATTATTATTAAGAAATAATTTACAAGATTAAATTTTCCTACTATTAATAGAAATATGGCCAAATTAATACGTTTTAATAGTTATAAGGAATGTCTGAATAGTTAAATAAGGAACCATGCATTTAACACAAGAAAACATCTCAAACGAATGGTTTCTTACCTGTTAATGAATTTTTTTAAATATTAAGAAATATTCTTTTATCTATATATACAAATGGGATTCGTTAGCAGTTAATGACATTTCTTTAATATAAACGTTTCTTTTTCTCTCTGTATTGTACGATTTAATTGATTGGCTTCAGTTATATGGAATGCATTTAAAAAAGCTTTGATAATTTTTATATTCACATTTTTGTATAATTTCAATACCCATAGCTATCATTTATTATATTTTTTTTTGTAAAACGAGCATTATTTTTATTCTAGAATATTCAGCAGCGCAAATATAACAGCGCTTTACTTTTAAAAATTGTATTTTCGTTAGTTGAAAAAATAAATTTTCCGTTTAATTATAAACTTCAAAACCGATTTTTTTACTATAAACGATTTTCAGTATTATTTAATTTTAGTAATAAAATCAAGGTAATATGAAGTATATACGTATTTGAAGTAAATGAGGTTGCTCTACTCTTAACCACGCTTATACTGTTCTGATTTGACTAATAAGGTAAAATGAACTTTTGTCATTAAGAGCATAGAAAGTATAACTATCGCGGAAAACCTAAAAAGTGGTAAAATATACTTTTGTACATTAACGTAGCAGCAGAAAGCTATTTTTGTTCTTACGAGTTTCTCTATCGCATCAAGTTAAAAATCCTTTTACTCACTCTTATCAGCTTTATTCGTTAGATTAGTATAGAAACTCAATGTTTTGCGACAAAACTATCGAGGTGTAAAAAGTGAATATAAGACAGTGTGTACGCTGTTTTTTTTTAAATAAACTATGACAAAATGCAAAATAGCTTAAGCAAGCGCAATGTCCAAATATAAAGAGCTTGAGTCAGAGTTATTATTCAACTTCATGTACACCGTCATTTTAGTATTTTTCTTCTCGTGCAGATAAAGTATTTAGTTTTTATTTTGATTAATTAACTGAAAGCACCTCTCTAATAACTCCCGGCAATTAACTTAATTATAATATTCTATACTTTATGGAGTCTTAGTTCTTGATTATCTAGGACAAACTTTAACTTCTACTTCGCCTTGTACTTAAGTCATTCGCTTTTAATGTAAATTTCGGAATATTATGAGGCTTATATGAATATGCTACAGCTAACGTAACTTTTGCGGTACAAGTTTAGTACTCCCCTGATCATATTCATTTCAAGATTTAAGTATAAAATGACTCGTAGGAAGTTTATATAGTTTTAATTAAATAAGTTCAATGAAAAAATAACGTTTCACATGAAAAGGTATCTATACGATAACATTACTTTATAAGCTATACTTACACTTATATTATTCCACGCGTAAATTAAGCTACATCACAGGTTTGTAGGAAGGAAACGGGCGCGTAGCCGACGAGCACATTAGGCACACACACGCCGGCATTGCAAACAGAATAAGCGTAAGGGAGTGATTTCGCATATAGCGACTATTAGCTGCCTGTTAACGCGTAAACACGTTTGTTGCAGACCTACGAGTAGGTGTATACGCTGTGGCTGGCGATCCGAGCGATTGCGAACTGCTGTGCACTACTACTGGCGCCGGCAATAAAGTTAATCAGTCCACGCTGAGGAGTACAGCCACTGTATCGACGCACGGCTGCTGTGACCCGATTGCTAGCTGCACCTGCGGCACTGCTAGTGGCCACTACGCCTGCATGTGTCCCGTGGGATACTACGGCAACGGCCTCGTTGGTTCCTGTCGGCGTAAGTCGCATACGTATTTTATATATGTCCACGCTATAGACACAACTCTTCAGGCTCTGCGTCTCGCACTTTCGCGCGCAAGAACATCAATTCTATGATTTTTTTTTCTTTTTTTTTCGAGAAATCGCGCGCGTGCGCTTTCTATCCGCGCGCATGCATGCGTATATAGGTATGTATACCTATATATAAGGACGCGCAACGAAACGACGTCGCGATGTTGTCGAGTAGTGTATGGCCCGCTTTTACCTGCAATGCACTCTTTTTCATTCTATATCGCGATGTTCTTACTTTAAGCGTCTTATTATGGACATTGGTCGCATTCACTTTTTCAATGAGCTCTGGAAAGTGGAGTGGAGACGTTTTACTATAATTTAGAGATTATATTTGCATATATTTATTACAGTGTACAAATAACAATGAAAGTTAAATTAATATAATAACAAAAGATAACGTATTGTGAATACTAGTTATTTTTTATTGTTACATGGAATTGTTTTATTAAAAGCTTTA
Organism: Torymus tubicola; assembly: GCA_035583055.1. Classification (NCBI taxonomy): domain Eukaryota; kingdom Metazoa; phylum Arthropoda; class Insecta; order Hymenoptera; family Torymidae; genus Torymus; species Torymus tubicola. Next base: position 2,183 of record JAWWEQ010010892.1, on the reverse strand, counting down.
TTACAAAAGATGCAACATGTAAACTTATTCGTGCTTTTGAATTTGACCAATCACAAATGGATATTGAGTTGATAAGGTTGAAAAAAATGATAATGAAAATGAAAAAAAAAGAAAAATAGATATTTTAGTTTAATCAAACTAATGGGGTTGAAATATTTGAATATTCGGGTTAACATGGAATCTCGCGCATATATGTGTTCACAGCATGTCCAAACGGCACTTACGGCGCATACAACCGGCCGAACGATTTGTCGGTGGTATGTGTAGCGTGTCCCGATGCAAATCACATGACGATGAAGATCCCAGCCGTCTCGATGAAAGATTGCATCTGCGCACCTGGCTACGCTGGTAACAGAGGATTTTGTAAAGGTAAGAAAAATCGGCGTTAGTAAAATCCTTTTCCCCCAGCTAACGTGGGTACGTCTCCGCCTAGTAGAGTGATGTCGTCTGTAGGATCGGGATACTTAATCATGAGACGCCCATAGGTTTCCAATTGGAATTCGGGTTTACGGGCGAGCCAACCGTACTGAAAATAGATTGCTCATTTTAACGTCTATTTTTTCTTGATAACAATGTAACTTTTATAAAGAAAATGGAAAATAATTTATATTGTATAATGATTATGTTATACATTGATATTAACATAATGTTTTGGTAACTGACTTGACGGAGAACGTAAAATAATATGGGATTTCCAATAAAAACATTTTAAAACCAGCGTCCAAATTTTAAAATATATAAGTTGTTTTCTGGCGTAGTACTATATAAGTATACTCACGGCGTCGTTAGATGTTTTCGGAAACGGGAGGCATGACCTTTCGTCGATCTTTAGTTTACTTGTCTCATCACTTTCTTGTTTCTCATCACATAACCTGTCCAATTTTTTCTCCATTTCCCTAATAAATAATCTTACTATCTTAGTATTTTTAATAGTTTATTTTAAAGTTCTTCAAAATCACCTGTATTTATAACACAGCCACTGATAATTGTGAAACCATTTTATTTGTATGGCTTTGGATTTTTTTGCATTTTCGGTCAAATTTTTCGTTGCCGATACAAAATCAAATACCTTCGTTCCTCTGAAATCCATGGCAATTATATTAACACGTATCAATGTTAATATAATCACCTATAACAACACGTGTTGCGAAAAAGTCCAAAAGCACGAATATTACACTGAGAACAAAACAAATGCATGTAACATGTCGAAAGTATGCTTGACATTCACGCTACAACTTTCATGTAGCGACTTCTCCGTTTCACTGATTTTTTCCTTGCATCTCTTCTCTCTAACCTCATACTAAGTATCTTAAACCGGGCGAGCATCTTTATCACTGTTTTACACTCCTGTTTCGTAAGTTTGTGAGCGTTTTCCAAAATCGTCCGTATGGATCGAAGAATGACATTTGTCATATGTGCCTTTGTTATCTGTCTTCCCATGTTGTAGAAAATGACGTTCGAGAATTACGGTTCTTTTTATACGTGTATAAATTAAATTCAGAATATAGTACTTAGTTCGATTAGAACGTATTTGATATTCCAAGCAACCGCAACAGTGTGTTCCGACCGACAAACAATGGCAGAGCGCCAAAACAATAACCGTCAACTCGAGTATAACAGTCGAAAGTCAAATAACGGATGATAATAGATGACGCTGCATGTTGTGTTTGAATGTATACGCGCGTTTAAACATCTCAAATTTTCTTCTATAAAATTATTTTAAACGATCGTTATTTTTAAAGACATTTTAAACAGATACAAAATTTCTATATATTATCTAAGTAGATATTCTAATAAAATATTTGTATTTCAGTTTATTTTTTGCGTTAAGTTTATTCTTTTAGTTTCCGTTACATATTACTTATGTATGATTAGACTAGTGTATTCTGCGTTTTTCAAAAAGTTTATTGAAAATTAATGATGTAATTAATTCTGTGGCTTCGAGGCATAACGACATAAGTCCACTTTTCAAGTTTCCACGAAAAACGGGTTTTAATGTTCAAACTTATGTGTAAGATCGAAAGAAAGAAAATAGGGCGCGATATTGTACTAGTCAATTGACACATTTAAAACACATATTTACACAGTGATATGAGTAGGTTATAAATTTTCTGTTGCATTAGAAACGAGTAAGAACTGAAAAAAGTATGGACTTATGTCGTTATGCCGGGAACTCTGGACTT